>JABXJD010000012.1:6125000-6162500 GCA_013375575.1 Percina caprodes | reverse complement strand
CTGCTCATCTTTCCAGCATTCGCTATGCTTTCACATTCTTTCAAATTTTGCTTTTCTAAAAAGTCATAATTGCACATTACAAGAATGAAAATCCTCCTTTACTATTTTATTGTAAAATTATTTAATAAGCATAAATTTGGCATTGCATGGAAAAATGAGGTGCTGCATCGACACAGCATCTTGACTCTGCATGTTTCTGTGTGTGTGTGTGTGTGTGTGTGTGTGTGTATGTGTTTTGCCGCCCATGAACGAAAATAAGGCAAGTTGAGGTGAAGGGGGTGGAAGTTAATGAGAGGTGAGTGTCTGGAACCCTCTCTCTCTTTGGCTCTCTCTCTCTGCTCCAGCAGTAATCCTCTTCTATAAATCTGCAATCCAATCAGCGTTGTCCACACTTGCACGCTCACACACAAACACACACACATACACACACACACGCACGCACACACGCACGCACGCACACACACACACACACACAGACAGAGCTGTTGGGAAGCCCATCTGTGTGTTAAGGCAATCTGCTTTATCATTATGATTACATGGGGCTCAGTTTACAGCAATGTGTGTGTGTGCGTGTGTGCGTGCGTGCGTGTGTGTGTGTGTGTGTGTGTTCAAGTGCATCCTGTTGGTCTGACATCAATCACATTCCCATGGTTTGATGGCCTAAATAAAAAGAGGAATAACATTGTTGCCGCCCAATGAAAACTGCAGATCTCCAAAAACAAATCAGGAAGTTTTCATTTTAACAAAAGCTCCAGGAAATAAAACAATTTTGGTTTTTGATTGATTAAATTAGAATGTTTTTCGTAGTGCTAACAATAGAACATGTACATATCATTCCAAATCAATAAACACGTTGAAATATTTTAATATTTTGGCCACAAGTATATAAATTGTAGTTTTTTTCCCCAAAAGCCTGTGTGTGTATGTGTGTGTGTAAGACAGTTTTAATGTCAATTGGGTGACTAAATCCCATCAACCCAGTCGTAGGTCAGATATCCTAGAGGGAATGTTCATGTGATCTTATACTGCGCGTGTGTGTGTGTGTGTGTGTGTGTGTGTGTGTGCGTGCGTGCGTGTGTGCGTGCAAATGCACTCTTACTGTTCTTGTATGAGACAAAGCATCTACTGTATGTATGTGTGAGGTGAGAGGTATTTACTTTCATCTTTGCCATTTAGAGCCTAATTATTATTATAATGTTATTAGTAGAATAGAATAGAATGCCTTTATTGTCACTATACACAAGTACACAGTACCTGTGCAATAGTAACACATGTGCTTTTCTTACAATGACAAGTGTACCTTACTGCTTGTGAGCATATTGTTGAGAATTGATTGCTCTGTTTAATACAATTTATACAGTATATTCGTCCATTGCAGTGATTCAATGAACTACTTGAGAAACATTCTGAAGTTTCTTTTAACTTGTCCAAAAGTTGTACCAATGCAGCACAAATAATGTTCACCAGTGCAGATTTTTAGAGTGTGCCTATATGTTAGCGCGGATGTAGTGTATGACGTCAAGCCATGGGGTCACTTTCTAGCTCCTGGCAAACCTTTACACCTCTCATCACTAGACTTCCCTGTTTGCCACACACACACACACACACACACACACACACACACACACACACACACACACACACACACACACACACACACACACACACACATTGTGCTAGTCATACTCCTCTTGGTGACTGGCTGAGAGTCTGCGTGAGAATGGCTTGCCAGACCTCTAATTGGCTTGACCCAGACTAACCCTGAAATCCTATTGGACTAAGACTTCCCAGTCTATAGTGCGCACACACACACGCACGCACGCACACACGCACGCACGCACGCTCAGCAAAAGACTAACAATACATTAATCAAAAGTGTTTTAATAGGCTGCAATAATACAACAATAACATCATAATGCATGATTGTAATGTTCGTTAAGTTAATCATGTCAGTTACTGAGACCATGCTGCATAATGTTGTTTGGTTACAAACAGATTAAATTCAGCGAGTGAAAGTCTAAACGCATCAAATACCCGACCAGTAGATAAAGTTTTGGAAAGGTAATCTGAGAATGTTTTGCCACAATGGCATTTTATAAAATATTTTTCAAATCATTGGCAGTGCTGGGTCACAACAATCTCAGGTGAGAAAAAACGCAATGAAATACAAACATATGTGCAACAAACCAGCATTGTGCTCATAACAAATACTTACAATTACACCTTTGAAATCTGGGCATGATGCTCTATCTTTTATTAATGATTAAAAGACAGAGAGAGGAAGTGTCAGAGAGGGTAGATTAAATTAAGAGAGAGAAATTCTGTCTGTGTTTCATGCGTCACATATTTGCTGTGTTTTAATATGAAACAAGCAGCATATTTACAGTTTATGTTAAAAAATGGACTATGGCAGCCTTCAGTTTTACCTGCCTCAAACAACACAAACCTAGAACTGGTTTCTACTGGAGAACTTTAAAGTAAAACATCTCTTTGGTCAAACTTTTCATGCTTTATTGCACATGCAGATGGCATGGGGGATTACTGTAATGGTAACAGTGACTGTCCTTCAACTGAAAGATATAATATAAAGCCTCTATGCTGTGGCGCATTTGCACTACTGAAGTGTCCTTGAGCCAGAAGTTGAATCCTGCTTTCTTGTGATACTCGATATGTACTTTAAAAATAAAAAACAAAACAAAAACTCCACTCCAGGTATGTAGCAATATAAGTACACCTTTTCAAAATTAAATATTTACATTTGCACATTGAGTAAAGTGTTAGGTAGAATTTGTAGCAAACATATACATACCACACAAGACAATTAAGTCCTTTCTTCACACTTTGCCATGTTTTTTATTTATTTATTTATTTTTAAAATATTTATAGTAATCTTACAACTAAAAACTGCTCATTAAATATCAACTACTCCTAGCTACTCCAAGGACCTTGCCTGTTGTTACTGATTAACTAAATGGAACAAGAAAAAGAAGAAATACCTGATATACAGTACATAAATAAAAATTAAGAAAGGGAAAACTATATAACCCTCATGCTTTAATAGGTCAGAGGGTATAAGTTCTCAGTGCTATGTCTCTCTCTCTCACATGCACGCACGCACGCACGCACGCACGCACGCACGCACGCACGCACACATAAACACAGACCACTAAAAAAATGGCTTTTGATGTATCAAATGCTTGCCTCTACTTTCTCTTTCATCTGAGGTTTATAGAGGTCAAGTGTGGCTTTTGTGTAAAACTGAACCTGATTCATAAATTCTTCTTCTTTTTACATTTTTCGGTCTTTCCCTTTCCTTTTGTGTTTTTTTGGTCCGCTCGTCATTCTGTCTTACCTGGGGTTGTAGAGGGCATGTGCGTCTCTCATGTGGTTGGCCTCCAGTGGATCGTAGCTCTGGTGCATCCTCCAGGCGCCAGCGCCGCATTTACTATAGGTTGACTTGGAGTTATCGTCACTGCTGCTGTTCACCAATGGCCCCTTCGATAAGTTCATTCTGCAGGCAGGAACAAAGTGAGAGAAGGAGGAGTGAAAATACAGCCAGTGCAAAAGAATAAGGCAGAGAAACTGCAGATGGAAAGACCAGCTGAGACATGGCCTTTCAAATGGTACTTTGCGATCAAACCTTTTTACCATTACATCTATAAAAATATAAAATACATCTATAAAAAAAAAAGTTTTTAAAATTTAAACATTAGGAGAACACATACATATCAATTGTTCAGGGATGAATAATGTAATACAATACGAAATGTGGACATCTATAGATCTATCTATATAGCTATAGATTTTTAAACAATAGGTTAGGAGACTAACATGCATAGATAAGGAAGAAAAAGCTTTCAGTAAGATAAAGAATAAAAACAAAACAAAAAGGTTATAAAATGTAGTGTGAGGCAAATAAATTAGAGACCATGCCATGTGTTAAACATGTAGTTAATGCACACACAGCACACACATTCAACATACACTTTTTTCTGCAGTAGAAATAACAAACACAAGATACACAAATAGTTATATGTGTATGCAACTACAACTTAGCCCAGGCACGATAGAGACAGGTAGGTATGTGGACAGTCAAGTTCGAAGACGCACAGACAGACAGACTGACACACAGGCCGACATGCTGAGAGCACTGACAGACAGACAGCTGTCAACCAGACCGACAGATGCACAGAGGACGGGTTGTGACTTTAAACCAGTACACGAGACTTTGATCGTGGAATGTGCTAACACATTTCTGTCAAATGCATCTGTCTGTGTGCGATCTGGTGTATGCGTCAGGCTGCTAATTGATGCACACCCCGCCTGTGTTTAACGTCAGAGGAGTTTTACCAGGTTTAGCCTTGCAAAAAAGGCTTTCAGACTGAGGGAATATAAGAGTAAAAGCACTGGAGGAGGGACTGCCATCCATCACTCAAATCCAGCACTGTCGTCAGGGGAGGAGCTGTCGCCAGGGTGATAAGGTCACCACGGGCAACAGAATCAAAATTATCCATTGCAAAAAAAATGAATGAATTAAAAACACGGCGTACAATAAAAGGGGACAGTGCCTATAGCTGACGTCAACATTTAAACAAAACTATCAGGGGAGAATGGAACAGGGCTTTTGGGAAGAAAAGCACTTTATTACACACAAACAAAATATAGAAAATAAAGAAACCAATTCAGACTGGCAAACAGATGTCAGGACACAACTGGTAAGTGATCGCTCTGAAATAATGCATAAGAGACGCCTGCTGGCAATGCTTGAGGCATCCCTGTGCTTTGCATTTTGAGGATTAGTATTTTTTTTGGCATGACAGATAAGTCAAAATAATTATGCTTGGTTATTCCAAAATGGGCCTAAAAAAGGGGAAATTGTTTATTTTAAAAGGATATTTAACTTTGAAACTTTGCTGAGAAATCTACAAATTGAAACAGTAAATATTTTCTAACTGTTCTGACTAATATTTTCTCAGCAAACTTGTCAAAGCAATAACAACCGGGAGCTCCTTGAGCAATGCAAGAAGCTAAATAGCTATTACATAAAATAATCCTACTTCTTTCAGTAAATGTTGTTTTGGTTCCGCTGAATATTTTCTGTCATTACCACACTCCTGTCTGTGTGTGTATGTGTGTGTGTTGTCACAGATGTTGTGTATTACTAAACAGAACAGGATGTTAGTATGTGTCACAAAGCGATAACGACACGTTTACCACACAAACACACAGACATTAGTGCGTATGTATGTGCGTGTAATGTTGGCCCACTGTGGGTTGCTTTTAAGGTGAGGGCCATGTAGGCAGACAGGTAGACAGACCAATCACTCATCTGACAGCACCAGCCCCACACACACACACACACACACACACACACACACACACAGAGCTGGGTTGGCTCAGTGAGAGGTGGAGGGCCAGGGTGTGTAATATGTAGGTTTTAGTTCCACTCTGGTGAATAGGTGGAATCAATATCTTGCTGCTGCTGCTTCAAACACTTATTGGCTTTGGTTGCGGTGTCACAATGCTATATAGACAGGCAACACTTAATACTGCTTTTTTTATTGGGGAGCGTCCTGGTGTCACACCGGACTAAGGTACACCCAGTACCATGTATATGGGATGTTGTTAGTTTGAATCCCTGTCCCAACCTTTACAGTCACATACAAGGTGTTCGTGAATTGCGAATCCTTCCATGGACCAACATTACAAATTAAAACATTGGACGGGTGATGTGACTTCCTTATATACTATAGCTTTACATCCTCAATACCATGAACCATGAGATGCAATATTATAAGAAAACCTGAGTTTACCATGTCCTGAGAAAAATCCCTATTACAGTGTTTTAGGCAAACAGCAAAAGGCCTTTTGATTTTGCAGAAATCACCTCCAGTCTGCCACTTGAATTATGGACACTAAAACTGTTGGGGATTACAAAGGGAGATTGTGGTTTATTACATTATACCTTATGGCTAAGTAATCGTTTTTTTTCATGTCTTCATTCATTCCAGGAGATTACATTTAGGATAAAAGGCATCTTAAAATCAGCAAACAATCATTTAAATCAGGCATCAACAGTGGTTTGTTATTCTTTTCAATGCAGGGAAATCTTCAAAAAGAAAAAATACAATAGACACAATTCAGGATTCAGATTATTTAAGGAAACCATTCAACGCGACAAACATACTTACACATCAACAAAATAAATAGTTCATGTCATAAATATTTATATATGCATACAAAGCAAAAGGAGAGAAAAAAGGGAAGAGTATTAACCTACGTGATTCTACCTGACCTATTTCACGCTCCTGTCACTACATGTAAGCGGCACCAGCACAGACACATGCTCAGGTTTGTGTGTGTGTGTGTGTGTGTGTGTGTGTGTAAAAGTAAGGAGATTGTGGGTGTCTTTCTGATGCTCAGTGACTCGCTCATGTGTTGCTGGCCCATCTGTGAACAGAATGACCGTGACACAATATGTGTGTGTGTGTGTGTGTGTGTGTGTGTGTGTGTGTGTGTGTGTGTGTGTGTGTGTGTTTGTGTGTGTGTGACATGGTGATGCAGTGATTGATGAGACAGTTGCCATTCTTGCTAATGCAAAACGCACCTATTCCTGAAGGGAGCAAATGCCATAACACACACACATACACACACACAGGGCTCCAACTGCCCTTCCTAATTACCCCTCTAGTCAGGGCAGTGTGATGTCTTCCAGTCACATATACCATAAATATTCACAATACCATTTTTCATTAACAAACACAGTTGCATACTGTAGATGACATACACACATATGAACACTGATGAATAAGAAACTAATATGACAAATTAATTGGCAGGATATAAATGGCAAAAGAACAGGCAGAGCCAGTCCACCAACTCGCAATATGCAAAAACAAAAATCGTACAAAGCAAAGTGAAAAAAAACAATAAAAAAATTTAAATCTATTTTCCTTTGAAACTGTTCCCTTTCTTGCATCTTAACAATATAATTGAGGCTCTTGTTTCCAATACTAGGCTCCTGGCTGGTAAAAGGTGCTGAGATAAGACTGCACTGTTAGTTGTTCCTGATAATGTTGTCAGATAATTGTTAAAAATGTAAATTTAATATCTGCACGTGTGCTATAATAATGACATATTTGTAAACCATCAAGTCTCATGAATAGAGTCTGATAAAGTCATGTGTTTGTGTGTGTGTGTAACAATAATACATTAAAATTATCATTAGATAATCACAAATACTGAGTGCATTAACATATTTATATGCAAATGTGTGTGAGTATGTTCCTCTGCGCGTGTCTGCACGTGCATCAGGGCAAGTAGGGTTCGACACTGCAGCCCTTTGTGTGTCTGAGTAAATGTGGATGCGTGTGTGTGTTAGCGACGGGAGCTGTTAGCGGGGCAGGCGGCAGATGGGCTGTCGGCCTTAATAGGGACTGAGCGGGTGCAGAAAGGTGACAGCTCCACGAGGGAGGGGTGTGTGGGGAGAGAGAGGAGAAGTGTGTGTGCGGGGGGTGAATGGTGAAAAAAGACGGGGATAAAGGGGAAATGAATTATCTGCGGAGGTCAAGAGAAGTGCATATGAGCTACGTACAGGAACGTTCATACTGAGCACAACATACCTGAAAAGGTTTGAAAACAGCGATCGGAGCTGTGGGCATTTCCGCACTTCTAAATATTTAAGTGCCTGTTCTGTTTCATCTCGTCAGATATTTTCTATAGTTTGTCTATGAAAAAGGTGGATTGTGGCGCTCCTATTTGAAACCAGATTGATAATTTTGAAAATCTAAGCCTTAGGTAAAATATTTCATTGAACATCAACCTATATTAAACGCGCAGCTAGTTTTTACAATGTCACTCGCAAAACTTAAGTCTGCACCTGTGCAAAGACGGAGTTAAAAGACACAATAAAAACACAGAAATATGGGCCATACACACTGATGCATTTTTCTTTAATGGTCACAGACAGATTTTGGGTTGCACATGTGCACAACAATGTAACTGACATGAATCGCTGGGGATATTTTAGGGGCGAAGAAACAGGAACCGTCGAGCGAGACCTTTACTTTTCCTAAAAATTTGGAATATGAATGATACGCTAAACTTTTCTATAAAAAATATTTATCATGCATTTTACACAAATCGGCACATATTATGTACCAGTATATTTTCATTTAGAGAGTACATTTTGCTTCTTTTTTTTTATAAAGTTAGTGAATTACACCAAAGAAGTGTGCTGACAACACAGAAAGAGAAAAAGCAAAAGAGAAAGACTAAAAAAATCAAAATAAACAGAGGGGTGGGGTGATGGGCTGGACTGTCATTCTCTCCCCATCAGGCACACACATGAAGCATGATGGGAGGATGAGAGGAGGAATATTTCACTGTCAGTCAGAAGGCAGCATGGTCATTCATTCTCTCTCTCTCTCTCTCTCTCTCTCTCTCTCTCTCTCGCTCTCTCTCTTAGTCTCTGTCCATGTCCCTTTCTACTGTATCTTTCCCCTTTTGTCTTTTTGAACCCCCGTTACACACTGTCGAAACAATGACAATTTAATCATGCTATACAAGGCCTGGGCATGTAGAGGGGGAGAACTATCCAACCAGCCAATCTATAGGGCTCTCCCCACGGACTCAGAGTTAGAGAGAGAGAGAGAGAGAGAGAGAGAGAGAGAGAGAGAGAGAGAGAGAGAGAGAGAGAAACAGCAAAACAGAAAAAGTGTAAAAGACAGACAAGATGTTTGAACCTGCATCATTCTCTCGATCCTTTTCAACTCATGCACACACACTCCGGCACAAACACATACTCACACACATGCACAGCACCTCTCCATCTAAATCTGTTCTATTGTGGTCCAGTCTCCGCTGTCTCCTCCCATTAGGAGTAAGAGGCAGCATTAGAGGCCCTGAGCACGACACTATGGGCACATGCACACACGCACGCACGCGTTTCCTGTTCTGAAGCGCAGCTTAATAGTTTGCCCAGTGACCAGCTGAAATCCCATTTTAGTAACTCCTTCACTAACAATAATAAAGCCACAGAAGTCATATTAAAAATGCTAAATAAGACATGAATTAAGAAAATTCAATATTCTCTAAAATCAAACAGACAGATCCGTAAAAACCCTTTCACAACAACATACCACATGCTTTTTGACACTGGAAGTTCAAATTGCACAGTGGCAAAGACTACCCTTTTTCTCGTGCTTCTCTCTAAGATACACTGCTACGTAAAGTAGAAACGTCATGAAAGTAGGCCTGAATGAGACAGAAAACTCGGTACGTAGCAGGAAGAGTAATTCTTAGTCAGAGCATAAATTATTTGATAGATTGTGACGAATGATAAATGAATGCACATTTTAATGTATGGATGACAGAACACAAGGAATGAGCAGATGAGCGGCGTGGAGAGAGGGAAGGCTAAAAGGATAAGAGATGAGAAGAGATAAGCGGCGTTGCCTCACACTATATATCACTCTTACTCTCTTCTTTCAATCAGCGCTTTGGCATTTGATAGCACCCCCACACACACACGTTTAGCTTCACCGTCAGTGTGGTGTAATGGCTAATTGCAGCAAGTGTGTGTGTCACAGCTGGTACAGTCTCTCTTTGTGCTCATTTTAAACACATAAAGGCCAGCACTGACCTATGACCCATACTCTCACTTTCTCTCTCTCTCTCACACACACACACACACACACACACAACTGATGGATTGGGCATAAATCACAAAAATTCACAATTTCAAGGCCATACAATTGTGTGTGTGTGTGTGTGTGTGTGATGGTGCGTCTTCAATATCTGCATACCTGCATATGTACCTGCATTTTTGCCTCAATTGACTTTTTAGCTGCAAATGCACAAATAACTGAGTGGGAGGGTGTGTGTTTGTGTGCATGTGTGCGTTCAAGCATACATGTGTGTCCAGCGGACCCCTAAGTGCTGGTGTCAGACAATAGCAACCCCCCTTCCCACTTCTCGCTCGCTCGCCCGGTCTGTCTCTCTCATTGCATCTCTCTCTCTCTTTACGGGAATGAATTACCGCTGGAATGTGCGGACCCTTCACATGAGAGAGAGGCTGCCGTATTCATGAGTGTGTGTTTCTGTGTCTGTTAGTGCGTGTGTATAGGGTAAGACATTGCAAAAACTGACAGACAACAAATGTCGTGGGGACAGACAGCCAAACAGACACACAAAAAAAGGACAACACCTCCTCATACAGGCCACCAATAGGTCACACAAACGCGTGCACACACACATGCGTGCACACACACACGCGTGCACACACACACACACGCGTGCACACACACACACACACACACACACACACACACACACACACACACACTGTGGGCAGGCAGGCACTAATCCATGCATGACAACAAACAGATGCAAATGTATGTGTGCGCGCACACACACGCACACACAGCGAACAAATCAGTGCAGCACATATTGACGTGCTTTGACAGATGAATTAAGTAAATGATTTTATAAGGAGATTAAAAGGATTTTAATTTACGCAATCTCTCTTTTGTCCCTCCCTCCAGTCAGCTTTAACTCTCTCTCCCTCTCTACCGCTTTCTCTCCCTCATGGCCTGAGAAAACGACTGCACGAGAGATTGACAAAAAGGAAAAGGCAGAGAGAAAATAATGCATTTTCTTTATTTTCTTAGATGAGAAACAATTTATTGTAATATTTCTTTTTATTCTCATTAATTCCATAGATGTTGATCTTTTCTTCACCACAATTTTAAACAACATCAAAGTCAAATGATCATTACCTTGCCTAATACATGATTACAAACATAGATAGCTACACTATTTAGGTTTTAAATAAATAGCACTTGCTGATATTTTCAACCAACGGAGTGTACAGTAAGCAGAACGGGCGGCCTTAAAGTTTCAAGAATTAGATTTTCTTCAGTTAATTTATGTAAACTACACTGTGTCACGACGAAAATCCCCCCCATTAAAAAAACATTATCAAATCTGTCATAGTATTGCTCCAAAAATGAACTGAAAAATGGAATTTGTCTGCTGCATTGTTTCCATTGCTGTCTTGACACAATAAAATGAAACACTAATTCTTTCGTGGTGAAAGTAAAGTGCTATTGTGTGCACCGATTAATTATTAAATATGTTCAAATGGTAAATGAATATCACAATAACTAAATGATTCTGTTTATATTTTTGTTAGACATGTATGAATTTAGTGCGATGAATTTACATTTTTCCCCTTGGGCAAACTTTAACAGAGTGCAATTTCAAACATGTACCAAACAGACATTCAGACTTCATTTGATTGAACAAAAATTTAGATTTTCACTCACAATCCCAAACAAATTATTTGCATAACATTTCCACGTCATTAAATAAAAATAATTAAATCTAGAAAAAATAAAGGACCACAATCATTCATGCTGCTATCTCTCACACTGCAAACCTTTTACTGAATGATCAGCACGGCCGCTGTGTAATTCTCACCACCCGTCTCCTTCATACCCACTGACAAAAACCACCAAATTCACTAAAGTCACCGTCGGAAATATACCTTAATGATATGCAAATGGTATGTATATGGTGGCATGAGGGGAATGCAATTATGTTAACAGCTTAAGCGGTACTTGTTGGTATTATTATTATTATCGGTATGATCATTATCCCTAATATTTTAATTAGTGCAGGAAAGCAGTGCCTGAGAGCAAAGGAAGTCTGAGCAGAGAAAAGGGATGGATGGATGAATGGATGAAGAAGCGGACAGATGCAATAATGGACCACAGGATTTCATAAATATGTGAAAGTGGTTCCATCTTTCACACAGGTAAAGCAGCACATTCAAACACTAACGTGAACTAAAAGTGTATTTTTCTGACAATATATTTGTGCTTAATTTCTCAAACTCTGTCCAAAAGTGTTCACTTTTATGTCTAATTCACAATAGACAGAGTTTAATGTGTTCAACCCGAATTGCTGTTGGTTCTTAAAATACACCTTAAATACACCACACAGTTTTTTAGTTGAAAGACCAGCACACAGACTGCTCAGTAAAGTGTTGAATCCTTACAGTCAAAAATGTTTTGAAATCAGACTTTGCTCTGGACAGCCAGTCATTTGATTTACAAAAGGAAATCAGAATGCTCAATATGAAACATATCACTAATATGAAAGGTTGTTCTAAAGAGTCTTTGTCAAACTCATCAAAAGTTGATTCATGTCATTTCAACAAAAAAAAAGATTAAAAACGCCTGTGGGTGTTTTCTTATCAATAAATGTTTCAATAAATATAAAATTATACAAAAAGGAATCTTTTTAGGCATTAGCAAACCACTATTATTTGTTCTAATCAAATCATAACTGAAACAACTGAAAATAACAAATTTAAATGATGAAAGACCAGCTGCCCTTTTTACTTGAACATTTTCCTCTCCACTCCACATACTGTGTAGGTAAGAGGGTCTCAGCATGTTAAATACACACACACACACACACACACACAATGGTGAGACAGCGTCAAAGTACGCAAAAGATCTTAATAATGTCATGTTCGGGAAACACATCAGTAAAAATCATCCTGCATTGGCTTCTGCTTTGACTGTGTCCTGTTAGTTCTCCACCTCCTACTTTCTACTGTAAGAAGACTTTAAATGAGGCTGTGCAACTCATTTTAATTAATTTACTATAAAGCCACGACCACTTAGAACCTAATTACACTATACATGTATTTTTATTTCTTTACATATTTACTACTAAAGCATTACATTAATTAATGGCAATGCAAATTTAACAGTATCAGTGCCATGATTCATACATGCAAATAGATTGCAGTCCATCTATGGAATTACACTCATTATTTCATAAAAATCTATGTTTTATTTACATTGTAATGTTTTCAAAAGGTCAAAGTATCTGTATGTTGGTATTTTTACTACAGTATATTCTATGAGTGTTTGTCCTGTTTCCATTTTCATAAAACACACTTGCATGGTACTCACACAAGAAGACAATCTGCTGCTGTCCGTTCTGTCAATGAGTTCATCTGATTTTTAACTGCGTCTTCAACATTCAACTAAAAGAGCAAAGCGTTGGCTAAAGGAGCAGCTCAGCAACACTCGCTTGTGTGTGTGTGTAACTGTCTCTAATTCCTGTGCGGGGCCACACGCTGAGCTGCCCGTCTGAAATTCTACCTCCTCTGGCATTTAAGAGCCAAGCTCTCCCCCTTTCCTCCTCCTTCCATTCTTATGGGCCCTTTTCCTCCCGTCTCTCCACGTTATTCCTGTAACCTCAATGCCCTGTTACCTCTCTTATTCTCTGCTTGGATGAATACACACACACACACACACACACACACACACACAAGCATAAACACATGCACAGGAATACACACAAGTAGACATACTCTGACTGAGTTGCTGTTTTGTCCAGAACAGAATTTGACTCAAAGTAAAACAATTTCTTAAAAACAGAGAAAGTGAAGGAGAAACTGTGTCTCTACATTATTGTGTGTGTGTGTGTGTGTGTGTGTGTGTGTATGCAGGTGTGTTTATGTGTATGTCTCGCTCCCAGGTGGAGGGACAGAAATTCCGCTCTTCTACCCACTGAGTAAGAGCTGCTGTCCGGATACTGCAGCCTCACACACACACACACACACACACACACACACACACACACACACACACACACACACACACACACACACACACACACACACACACACACACACACACACACACACACACAGTGAACGCGTGCCACCTGACAGCAGAAACAACCTTGACATGGTGCTTGCCACCTCCGCTGCATACCAGCACATAAACACTCAAACACTCACACACACTCATATACAATGAAAGACAGTGACTAAGACAAGCTGAATGATGAATAAAAGGATAAGATTAAAAGGTAAAATTTACCTACTCTTGTTCAGAGTGCATTAAAAAACACTCAGATAACGGGTGTCCTACCGAATCCATCGGCGATACCGGGTCATAGTCATGTCAACCTCCTCCAGGGAAAAAAACAAGAAAATTAAAAAAAAAAAAAATCAAAGTTTTTATATCTCTCCTCTCTCTCCTCCTCTTCTTTTTCCGGTCTTCCTCTCTCTTGGTCCTTCCTTCCGCTTGAAGGGAGCACTACAATTACCAGGCTCTGCGCTGCCTGCACTGATCGGCTCTGCGTGTGTATTGCTGTGAGAGTGTGTGTGCGTGGTGTGTGTGTGTGAGAGCCAGGGAGAGGGGGCTATAGGTACACACACAGCCAGCCAGCCAGGCAGTTGGGACGGAAAGCTGTGCCGCTGTCCTAATCAACGACTTAAAGCCCTGATAGCAGCTCATGAATATTAAGCAGCGTTTTGCATATGCAGTCCCTCAGGCCCCGGTTCTGCTGTGATTGGTGGATGCTTGACCAATGGCTGCAGGGAAGGGCGGAGTAAGGGGTGGAGAGAAGAAGGGAGAGCAAGAGAGAGAGGGAGAAGAGCAGGTGGAGAGGGAGGGATCAGACAAAGAGAGATAAAGGGGAAGAGAGAAGGAGGGAGGAAGAAAATGAGGGAGCGGAAAAGAGAAAGAGACAGGTGGGGGAAAGATTTAAAGCAAGACATCCCACACTTCTTCTTTCTTTCATTCTTTGTCTCTTCATCCTTTCAACCATTTCTCCTTCTGTCTTTCCGACCAAATGTTTCTCAAAAGTCACTCTCCTCTGGTCTCTATTTTCCTATTCATCTAGGCCTACCTGTAATGTTAAAAAAGACAACACAGAAAAAGAAATCTTCTTTCTTTGTTTTTAACATCAACAAAGTTTAAAAATACAAATATTTCAGGCAAACGCTAAACATTTGAGTTACACATTGTTGCAAGGCATTTTTCAGGTAGAAATCGCACTTTTGTGTAATCTTACCTGCAAAACACAAAATTGGACCTAAAGAGACTTGTGAGATAAAAGGAAAAAGTGTAAGCTTGACCCTAAACTCTAAGCCTAAATATTGTGTCACACTGCACACATTCACACAGAGACACAGTACAGCAGTGCCCATCACTGCTCAGCAGTAAAATACGGGATTATGGCAATTCTGAGGTCCTTGTCCTTTGTTGTGGAATGATTTGGGAATGATTGGGACAATGTTTTTCCCGCTGTGTGCTGTTTTGTCCAGCTCTCTGATGTCTTGGCACCAGCAGGTTATATTTTCCCAGAATTTCCAATATTTCTAACAACTTGGAATGTGGTTATTGTTGGTGCTCACCGCTCCCCTGCCTCAGAAAAAGGAGGAGACAGAGAAACGAGAAAAAAACAATGTGAGGAGAGAGGGAAGGGTCTTTTCTCTAAAAAATTGGAAATCTACAGGGATACTCAGACCTGCGTTGCCTATTTTTATATATATATATATATATATATATATATATATATATATATATATATATATATATATATATATATATACACACATACATATAAGTCAGATAGAAAAAGACAATGTATATATATATATATATATATATATATATATATATATATATATATATATATATATATATATATATATATATATATATATATATATAACATTGTCTTTTCTATCTGACTTTCCAACAATCAGATACCCCTGCACACAGGATAGAGGGGGATTGGAGAGAAGTGTGGAGGAAAGAGGGACATAGAGAGAAAGAAATCAGAAGGGTGGAAGGGGGATGCAAAGATGAAAGAGTGGTTGTGATTAGCAGCTTTAGAAGAGAACAGATAATAAAACATTTCCTGAAACCAATCTCTGCTTTGATGTACGCGTGTGTAAGTGTGTGTGCAACAGTAACTACAACCCCCTTCTCTCACAAATTCACAAACAAGTCATATGTTTCACACCTTAGCTTTGTTGGTTCACAGTAGAAAATCCATATAGTATTACTTTACGAAAGTCAATTTTTTCTCTTAATGTGACAACATAAAATGAGGATGTTAATATTGCTCTTGTATGCTGATAAAGCATCCATGTTACATGAAGCTACATAAAGACATCTCTTTTCCAATGTCACATTCCACACATTGAGTACGGTTATGAGTACGGTTATTACATAATTCTTTTGACCCAGGGAATGTCAAGTACTGAAATACATTGGAAATATAGATAAATATGGATCATTGACAACAATGGTCTTTCTTTTCCGGAATAAAGATAACTTATTTTTAGGAGCAAAATTGACGAAAAAGAAAGGGGCCAATATGACATTTGCAAGTACACAAAAACACACTCACTGACACACGTAGGTTGCGCATATGTATGGTTGCCATTTGAACAGAGGTACATGTATTCCAACGCATGTATACACAGATGCTATGAGGTTCAGGTCCACAAGCACACACAGAGAGAGTTATGATGTATCCAAGGGCTTATAAGCATCGACAAAGATGAGTGTGAATCAATGCTGCCGTCACTACTGGGCAAACAAATCCTTTACCAAAATCTCTGTCTAAAACACACACACACACACACACACACACACACACACACACACACACACACACACACACACACAATGTGTATTGGAAAATACGTTATTAATTTCCAAATATACAAAAACGCTATCATCTAAATGCATAAGTTAAGTAAAACAATGAAAGGAGATATGCAAATATAACTTCACATTTCAGAGCTGCAAAACAAACAAAAACGCTTGGAAAACAGTAATGTCACATACACAAAGATAAATTAATCTACCTTTTTGTGATGAACTAATCGTGTTCATAGAGGTGTATTTCTTTGTTGTAGTTTACTTTAGAAAATATTCAATGGCATTTTTCTTAGCAGAGTTCCACATTCTGTAATTTATGCATGTATGCAGTTTGTGTTAGAAAGTGATTTTAGGATGCTGGCCTTGCGTTTTAGTACAAGCAGAATGCAAAAGAATGAAATCTAAGGATTGGGTTTCACTCTGCATATGTGCGCTTTAAAAAGCTTTGGTCTATTATGTAAATAGGTATGAGTTGTTATGGTGAAACACTAAAGTGTTATACCACGCACACAAAATCATAAACAGAGCTGTGCTCTTTAAAATTTGTCAACACATATGTTGCCCATATGTTCCTGAAGCCTCTGGATCTTCTATTTGAAATCTATTTGAAACAACCTTAGCTTCTTCTCTCTTTCTGCCACCTCTTTTTCCTCTCTGACCCAATCGCCACCCACCCTGTCCTCCTGACTATTGATTGGTCCTTGGCCAGTGTGTATGTTGACAGTGACCCCTTAAGGCCACTTCTCTCTCTCGCTGGACAAACCCGTCTGCCACGCAAACCTCTTAAACACAAAGCAATTACAGTAAAAAGCCAGGGAAATACCCTGTGTGTTCACGTGTGTGAGTACTTATGTGTGCCGGTTCCCTGGCAACCCCATTCTCATGATTTGTACAAGACTGTGGATAAAATAACTACTATGTACTAAAAAAAAACCCCAACCCATTTAAATGTAGAATTCAATCGCACAATAATTAATAAATGGATATGTGTGTGTGTGTGTGTGTGTGTGTGTGTGTGTGTGTGTGTGTGTGTGTGTGTGTGTGTGTGTATGTGAAGGCTAGACTCTGTACACTGCTGATCTCTCACTCTTGTCTATTGTCTGTGATTGTGTGTGTGTTTTGACCCTGTGGTAGCAGCCTGTTGACATCTGTAGAAGAATTATCCATTGCAACTCTCACTGACATCAATCACACCACTCGATAGGCCAGGCAAGTTCATTCAGGGCAGTGTGTGTGTGTGTGTGTGTGTGTGTGTGTGTGTGTGTGGGGGCTCTGGTCAAAACAGTCTTTAACAAATTCAGGAGGCGGTCACTTAAGCAGCTGACCTCAGGCCACCCATCGACACTTGTGCCAGTCACACACACATTACTAGACCAAGGCTACAGCGGCAAACAAAGCTCCAATACTGATAAACAAAAATATGACTTAATTTAATAGCTCAGTGTTTTCTCATTGACATCTAATGATAATTAGGTTACAATAAATTATTACAACAAAGTAAAGCTGGAACAAATCTTAAAATAATTAATTTTACAAAACATACAATACTGAACTTTGCTTTTGTAAAGGGAAAGGGAGCTGCCAACACAGAAGAGTAAGAGAGACAGAGAGATTGTAGTTCAGCCAACAGAGGGAGCTATGGACTCTGGTCAGTTTACAGCCAACTGCAGCGACACAGACTTAATAGTTGTTTAAGTGCATGCATGTTTGTTTGTCCATATAGCATGCAAGATTAAATTATCATAAATTAAAATAGCATACCAATAATAAAATATAATCATACATAGCATCCAATTACATCACGGAACTTCAAATCCTCTCACATGACACACACAAACACACACACACACTGCCAGCTGGGACAAGAGAGGTGGAGCTAAGTTATCTGATAGCTCTGCCAGCAGGTACAGCAGAACACGGCCAATTTGACCACAGACCCCCTGCCTGGCTTTCAACCAGCTACCCACTGAACCCAGAAAGAGAAAAAGAAGGCAAAGAGGGAGATAGAGAGAAGAGAGAGAGAGAGAGAGAGAGAGAGAGAGAGTGTGTGTGTGTGTGTGTGTGTGTGTGTGTGTGTGTGTGTAGGAGACCAAGAATCTCAAAGCAGGATGGAAAGACTGAGATGGAGACCTGTTAGGTAAACACTACACAATAGCTGCAGTTCATTTCAGGATGTGTGTGGGTCGGTGGAAGTAGGGCTGGGCAATATGGACCAAAAATCCTATCAATATTTTTAGGCTTAATGGCGATACACAACATACATTTCTGTATTTTCTACGAAGTGGGCTTAATAGGCAGTTGTAAGTCTCTTTCATATGCTGTATCGGATGCTGGTAACTTTAATTTCCTTGCAGGAGTCATCCCAAAGGGATTAATAAAGCTAAGTCCAACTCTAAGTCTAAGTCAAAGCCACATGTGAGATGTCACACGCCCTTTAAATAAAAACAGACTGTGAAATAACAGGGTTTTCTTCACTGTTTAAAAATATACAGGTGCAAAACAGGAAAAAAATCTAAAACACACAAAAACATGCCTATCTCTGAGAATCCTCTCCTGCTTAGCAGTAAAACCTACACTCTGCTCTGAGTGCATCCACCGGCTCTCACTGGCTCTTTCTAGCACACAGTAGGCTACAACTAAGCTATTACCCAAAGGAGCTGTATAAAACGAATCGTCATTCTAATTTGAATAATTTTCAGTGAGAAACATGATGTTCTAACTTGGAGACTATGGGTAGGTTTCAGGTCCTTAAATTGCATCCAAGTCTCCTTTACTTGCTTTTTTTTCCTTCTGTCTTAGTCCGTCCCAGTGAGGAAGCATGGATGAGACACACGGAAATCATGTGGAAAAAGAGGGAATGAGGAAATGTGTTTTGAGAAGGCTAAGACACCCTGTCCTTCCGGGAAAGCTCTTGTGTATTCTCGGTCATCGCTCCTCAGAGATCCCTCCTCGAACCTTGCTCCTCTGGGTGGAAATAACAGCTTTGAGACGGCCTTCATGAAGCCAGACCACAACGACTTTTGGTTCAAGCGAGGAGACATCAAATAAGAAACTTGGAATCCACCCTATTTCCTGCAAAGGAGTACAGAGGACTGATAGAGAGCTTCATTACATTGTGTATTCCAATCCCCTGAAACTCAATATCAGCAAAGCCAATGAGCTAGTGGTGGACTACTATAGGAACAGTCTGTCCTGCTCGTCATCCAGGGAGAGGAAGTGAAGAGGGTGGACTTATACAAGTATTATGGGGTCCAAATCAATACAAACCTGGACTTGACTCACAACACTGAAGCCCTCTTCAGTATAGGACAGAGAGCAGACTGTTCCTTCTGAGGCGACTCAGATGCTTCAGTGTGTGCATCAGGCTCCGGCAGATCAGTCGGTAGCAGCCAGTGCTCTGTTTTTCTTGGTGGTGTGCTGGTGTGGTGGCATCAAGGCTCGGAGGTCAGCAGTCTCAACAAGCTGTTAAGGAAGATCAGCTTGTTGATCAGGTTGGAAGTGGACAGTGTGGAGGAAGAGGTGGAGAGAAGGACGGGGGACCATATCAAAGCTATCATTATAAACCAAGTTTATATTTACGACCTTCACTTCCGGGATTGCTCCATTACCGCTGGACACTTCGCCTTCTTTTTGTCCTTCTTTTCGGCCGGATGTCTGTTAACTTACACTTTCTTTGTGTTGGTATTTTAAACTCTGGTCGATTTATGAGGACTATGGTTAACTGCTCCTCAGATTTCTGCAGGGTAAATCCAGACAGCTAGCTAGACTATCTGTCCAATCTGAGTTTTCTGTTGCCCGACTAAAACAACCTTTGAACGTACATGTTCCACCAAAACAATGCCCTCCCAAGACTGTTTTGCAGAGGCACCAGGACTCATGGTTGTAATTGGTTTAAATCCATGCCAATAAACCAGAACACGTATCTCCCATCCCAGAATACTGTGTGGACTAGCCAGACCCTCCTCTGCAGCACTGTGAAGGAAGGTTTGGCAATTCAAGAATAAATCTAGCCCTAAATCCATAGTTATCACACACACACATACACACACACACACACACACACAATGGAATGGAATGTCCATATAAAAATAGCTCAAATTTTAAGTAGCTATTGCAGCTGAAATTTCAGTGTTCCATCGTCCACAATCACAAAGTGACACAATCAGAGGCATGGGACAGTTTTTTTTCTTTGCAGAAGATATGCAAATATGTTAAATGAGCAGATGCACAGGTGGAACCATTCCGTGTGGTCAAATAATCAACATTTTGTAGGCTTGAGATGTCATGGCTTTGATTACAACACTTAGCTATTCAAATCTGTGTGTGTGTGTGTGTGTGTGTGTGTGTGTGTGTGTGTGTGTGTGTCCATCCAGGGATAGAAGAGGCAGTGATGGTGATCAAGGCCAAGGAGAGAACACCAGCTGCTGGGAAAAGCTGCTGGGTTTAGGGGGGGCTTTCTGGAACCTGTCACCAAAACTCTCTCTCTCTCACACACACATGCATGCACGCACACACACGCACACAAAGACACGCACACACACAAATATATAAAATCAAAGCTTATGCAATCACACATTAACAATCAAATCTTATATCACAACTTACTGTATACATTGCAGTGTAACAGATCAAGCCTGTTAAATTTAGGGTGTGAAAGAGTCATATGTATAAGGTCACCTTGGCGTTTATAAAAAGGGAGCATAAGACTTACACACAGGCGCCAATACATACATACATACATCTCATATCATATGTCCCTAAACAATTGAGTTTACAGTTAACTGTATTTTCCACAGTACCTAGTAGAACTTGCATCAACTTCAATTGAATACAAAAAGGATAGAAGATTTTTTTCACAAAGTAATATACACACTCACAAACATACTAGATCAGTTCAGACCCATCGCCAAGGGGGGTATTGCGGTGCAATATCCAAGAAGTTTCCTCTGGCTATACGGGACTGGGTCACCTGCGGTCACCATTCTGTCAGTGGTCAGATTGAAGGTTGGCTGGAATGCACCTCATCACAGAGTGAAAGAAGTGACCTCATCAAGCAGGGACAGGGAAAAGGGGAAGGCTTTGGGCTGGACTGGGGTGTAACCTCATCAAATGTGGACAGACAGGGCAAACATGATAGATGTCAACTGAAGATGTGTGTTAGTGTGTCTGAGTGTGTGCACACAATTTCCATTCAGTCAATATTCATACTGTATACTCTGTTGCAGCCAAATACTGTGAGCACACAAAAACACATGTGTATCCTTGCCCCAAGCGAGATCTTCGTCCATTCTATACCCAAGACATGTCTCATGCACAAACACACTATTTTTGCCTGTCTATGAAACAGCACAAAAATCAATTGTGCATATCCATCAACCTGTGTTTGAGCACATCTTCACTTTGTTTGGTAAAATGCCAAAAGACTAGGGCTGTAATCGCGACACACTCCGTCATACTCCCAGAGTTATCCTTCCCGTCGAGGTCCAATGCTGCCACATCTTTAAATTACTATTAGTAATTAGTGTGTGTGTGTGTGTGTGTGTGTGTGTGTGTGTGGGGGCGGTAAGGCTAACGGAGATGGTACGCTACGAATGGCCGCTGTTAAGTGCTGAAAGGATGGATTGCATGAAAGTAGCTGGCTGCTTGCTGGCAGGGGGCTGACTGTGGATGTATTCCCGGACTGGGGTGTTGTCAGCTCTCATTCCAACTGAAGCCTTGCAGCGCCGGGAGAGTGACGCAGACAGACAGGGGTGTGCTAGCTTGCTGGCTAAATTACATACATTTAACATCAGTGATGAATTTGTGGGTTAGCCCAAAGTTGTTAACCATAGTCAAAACAATCATACGTTACACAAAATACATACAAAAATAGATTAGTGTGTTGAACAATGTCGTAATCTTATGTTAGCCACTAAGAATTAGCTAGCGTTATAGACCCAGCATTAGCATTAGCTACTTGTCAACCAGCACCTTTAGACAAGGCACCAAAGCACTTTTCCTCTTCGGTCCCCCTACAGGTTGGAAACAAAATTGTCCATTACAAATGAGTTAAATAACCACTGAAACAGTTTTGGTAACTTTTTAACTTACAAAATAATCTTTGGTGTTGGATCGATCAATATTGAAATCAATCAATATCAATAATGTATCCGTTGCAAAGTGGCATGTAATCAATTACAAATTCCACAATGCCATTTGGCAGAAAAAAACTAGTATTACATTATAACATACAGTATAACTCTCTCCCCTTCCCCCCTCCCGTCCCAAAAAAAAATCAAGTTTTGTATCGGATTGTGAGTCTAAAATCATGATACGAACCGAATCGTGGGTTTGGTGTATCGTTACAGCCCTACAAAAACTTTTTACAAAAGACAAGAAGTTTTTAACATTGGCCAGTGATCGAAAAGAGAAGATTCAAGAGAACGGGGCTGACAGACAGACAGACAAATGAGAAGAGTGTTTGGAAATCTAAAAATAATAACTTATATCATAGTACTGCCACCTCACTGAGAACCATCACCTTATCGTGGTGGAGAGGTTTGTGTGTCCCTATGAACCTGAAGGCTGTGTTGTTTGGAGCTTTGTGCTCCTGGTAAGGTGGCTAAGTGGTCTTAGGGGAGGGGCCAGACAAAGAATGGTTCAAAGATCCTATTAAAAAAGCAAGGAAGGGATTGAAGGAAGGATGGGACGTTGTTGACCTCAACTGAGGAGGGAATAGAGCGGTGGAAGGAGCACTTTGAGGAACTCCTAAATCTAGCTGACACGTCCTCTGTGGTAGAGGAAGAGCTGAAGGATGATGGGGGATTGTCATCAATTTCCCAGGTGGAAGTCGCTGAGGTAGCCAAACAACTCCACAGTGGCAAAGCCCCAGTGATTGAGGAGAAACGTCCAGAAATGCCTCTTTAACATTGCGTGGAAGTCTGAGACAGTGCCTAAGGAGTGGCAGACCGGGGTGGTGGTTCCCCTCTTCAAAAAGGGGGACCAGAGGGTGTGTGTCAATTACAGGGGTGTCACACTTCTCAGCCTTCCTGGTAAAGTCTCCTCCAAGGTGCTGGAAAGGAGGGTTTGGCCGATAGTCGAACCCCAGATTAAAGAGGAACAATGCTGATTCCGTCCTGGTCGTGGAACAACGGATCAGATCTTCACTCTCGTAAGGATCTTGGAGGGAGCCCGGGAGTATCCCCAACAAATCTACATGTGTTTTGTGGATCTGGAGAAGGCGGATCCCCCGGGAGACACTGTGAGAGGTGCTGCAGGAAGGCCATCCAATCTCTGTATGACCAAAGCGAGAGCTGTGTCCGGGTTCTTGGCAGTAAGTTGGACTCATTCCAGGTGAGGGTTGGCCTCCGCTAGGGCTGCGCTTTGTCACCAATCCTGTTCGTAATATTTATGGACAGGATATTGAGGCGTAGTCGGGGTTGGGAGGGGTTGCAGTTCGGTGGGCTCAAGATCTCATCGCTGCTTTTTGCAGATAATGTGGTTCTGATGGCGTCATCGGTCTGTGACCTTCAGCACTCACTGGATCGGTTCGCAGCCGAGTGTGAAGCGGCTGGGATGAGGATCAGCACCTCTAAATCTGAGGCCATGGTTCTCAGCAGGAAACCGATGGAGTGTCTTCTTCAGGTAGGGAATGAGTCCTTACCCCAAGTGAAGGAGTTTAAATACCTTGGGGTCTTGTTCACGAGTGAGGGGACCATGGGGTGTGAGACTGGTCGGAGATTCGGAGCTGCGGGTGCGGTATTACATTCCATTTAACACACCGTTGTGACAAATAGGGAGCTGAGCCAGAAGGTAAAGCTCTCGATCTACCGGTCAGTTTTCATTCCTACCCTCACCTATGGTCATGAAGGCTGGGCCATGATCGAAAGAACAAGATCCAGGGTACAAGCGGCCAAAATGGGTTTCCTCAGGAGGGTGGCTGACATCTCCCTTAGAGATAGGGTGAGAGGGTTGCAACGAAAATTGACCAGTAGGTACCCTCACCTATGGTCATGAAGGCTGGGTGAAGGCGTCTCCCTTAGAGATAGGGTGAGAAGCTCATCCGAGAGGAGCTCGGGGTAGAGCCGCTGCTCCTTCGCGTTGAAAGGGGCCAGTTGAGGTGGTTCGGGCATCTGGTAAGGATGCCTCCTGAGCGCCTCCCTAGGCCTCGGGGAAGACCCAGGACTAGGTGGAGAGAGAATGCCTCGGGATCCCCCAGTCGGAGCTGGATGATGTGGCTCGGGAAAGTTTGGGGTCCCATACTGGAGCTGCTGCCCTCGCAACCCAATACCAGATAAGTGGATGAAGATGAATGGATGGATGACCTTATGATTTCTCTGAACCTCACCGCTACTGCTCTTTTTCTCCTACACTCCCTCCTTTTCATCCTAAGGTTCTGATATAGTCCCAGGGATGAATTAGAAACGGGATGTAATTATACACAGAATAAGTTTTGCCTGGGTAAGAAAGCTCTGTGTGTGTGTGTGTGTGTGTTTGAGTGCGGGTATGTGACTCGCTGTCTGTGTCTCTGTACAAAGCAGTGTTTTCTATTGAAATAGGTGACTTCGGAGAGGTGAGCTCCCTTAATTACGCCACTCTCAAACAGAACATGAGTGGGCTATACCACTGGGATTAGCTGTCTCTTAATGCTGTCTCTTTGTTAACGCAACACACGTGCATACTCAGCGCCAAATGTATGCTTGCCAAAAAAGCCCCTCTCTTCAATAGTTCAACACTCAATTTATTCAAACTGAGGTGCAAGCCAAGTGAATAATTCCACTACTAATAAAGACGGTAAGAGAGAGAGTGCGTACAGAGGAGATGAAGAAAGAAAAGGGATTAAGCAGCAAAGGTAGAAGAGGGGGGAGTAAAGGGTTCAAAGGAAAGGTAAGCTTATAGAAAAAAAAAGATTTTCAAGGACAACAAAATATGATATCTAACCTCAACATCAATTGGCAGTTTCAAACTGGTGAGCATGGATATTTGATATGTACTGTTTGTGTGGGTTACAAATCTGAATGTAATAGTAGGTCAGTGTTAAGTGTTCTGCTAACTTGGGCTATAACACAAATCAAATCCATACTTCAGCGTCAAGCCACTAGCCCTGTTTCCAAATTAATAACTCTGCTAAAATGTTGAAGTTGTTAAAAATAATAATGATGAGACGAGTCAGCATGTCATCATTAAATGCTGACTGTGGTGATATTAACATGTATTGTTGACAAAAATGTAGTTAAAGAAAAACTCTCTTAATTTGCATTGCCTTTCACCTTCCCCTCTTTCAAGCAACACACACTAACATTTTGCATTAGCCTACTCCACATTTTAATTGTGATATTTTGTTAGTAAAATCTGAATCTGCAACATTCTCTGTCAGGTAGTACAATGTTTTCCTCTGAATTAGAAGTACACAATAAATCAGTAGTAGGCTATACAGCTTGGTTGCATTTTAGTTGCTTTGGGGTACAGTGGTTCTGGAGAATGTTACAAGCATCAATACCACAGGCCAAGCAATCGGCCCATTCCAAACAGGCACATTACTAGTCAGGCACTGTACTAGTTAAGCAAAAAATACTGTATATATATATTTTTTACTGCCAACATTAAGACACATTTCATTTTCCATTTCCATTTTCTCTTTCTTTTCTGCTAAATATGAGTTGGCCAGATCTCTAGGTACAAATTCTAAGGTTTTGCTGAAACAGAAGCAATATAAAGTATTTGTCAGTCAATATGAAACAGGCAAACAACAGAATAATAAATATTAGCCTTAACTTTGAATGCAGCTGCATTCAAAGTTAAGGCTAATATTTATTATTCTGTTGTTTGCCTGTTGCTACTTATGTGACTGTCTGTGCTGTAAGATGGTGAAGATGAGTTAATTTGTTATACTAGATGGATGATGTTATTGCAACCAAAGAGTAAAGGGGACTACAACAGTCCACACTGCAAGATACACTGAACATAAACACTCTACTTCATTGGTGTCTGTGTCTAATGACGTGTGTGAGTAATTACTTTAAAGCCAATGTGTGCGGGTGTTTAAGTGTCTGTGCTCATGTATGTTTTTATCTGGGCCTTTGTCTATGTCTGTGTCTGCAATGAGTGTGTTTAATGGTGTGTGGAAATAATCACTTAATAGTCGCGCTGCCTCCATTTGAGAAGTGTGTGTATGTGTGGGTGCTATGTTTTCACTGTAAAATAAGATGCAGAAATAAGTGGGAAGGTCTGGAAAAGGAAAGTGAGTTAAAATAGTGAGAATGATTGGTGAGAGGAAGGGGAGAGGGGTTAAAGTGGAAGAAAATAGAAAGGGAAAGAGAAAAGAAGGGACAGAGACTGAGGGAGTACACAGGTGGAAAGAAAGACCTCTAACCTCTCTCTCTCTCTCTCTCTCTCTCTCTCTCTCTCTCATTCTCCACAATAACCCTTCCTTCCAATGTTGCTTTCCAAACCGTCGGCCTGTGAATTTATAGTTGGCCCAATGATTGCTTCTTGGGCCATGATGGCTGTAAATTGCTTTGCCATTTGGTAAATGTTGGCAGTTAGAAGGTATACAAGTAATTATTTCCGCTTGTGCTGATTGAGACATAATTCCAAGACGAGGCCCTGGAAAAATGACAGCATTTTGAAACAACTCTGTTTTAATTTCCCAGCATTCCTAATTAGAATCTGTATGAACATGGGGAGTTTTTTATGTGGTTTCCTCCAATGGGGCCAGAAATAATTAAACTGTCAAGGGGAAATAAATACGTATAAACAAGGCATAATTTTTACAGCGTACAGCACCTTGTCAGGCCATGACTTTTTGTGAAGAAAAACAATGTGGGGAACAATGCAGGGGCATAGAGGACACACACACACACACACACACACACACACACACACACACACACACACACACACACACACACACACACACACACACACACACACACAAACCCAATCATGTTTATTATAATTTATGCTAACTGATCAAAATAGTGGTTGTGAAAAAATTGCACTGTATATACAGTAGATGAGATCTCAAAACACTGACAGGAACTTGCACAATTGATTAGTCAATTGCAGTAATAACCTGACTGATCTTCTGATTGCCTATGTTTCTGGAGCCATCTGACATCTGTAAATGACAAATACGCTAATTTATATATTTGTAACGTCATCCAGCAGTCATTTGCATTCAATTTAGTAGTTGTGGGTTGCAGCGAGGTAGAGATTACTAAAGCAAAACTTAAAGGAGCAGTTTTGTCACTAAAAAAAGAATAGCTGGTCCACCTTAAAGCCGGCCCTCCTTAAGTTAGCCAGTGCTAGCTCTGTGCTAACCACTTCACTTTAACCAGCAGTTAGCAATGAAGATACGGTAACTTGTAGGTAACTTGTGTTGGTTCTTGAGGAGTTGAAGCATTTATTTACTGTTGGCGAAAGATAAACTGTACAGACTGTGCTGCTACATTCACAACTATAACGTTAGTGCTACTTCATACTCCTCGACAAACACACCTCCCTCTCTGTTTTCTACATTTGCTAACGTGACGGCTGCAGCAGCTGCTAATAACGTGATGGCTGTAGCAGCTGCTGTATGCGCAACATGCATAATGAGCATGTATGGCTGTCAGTCCCTCCAGGAATCTGCAATGTCGCAATTGCAACAATTCAACCAATCACTGTAAATTTTGTACAACTCAGAATTTTGACCAATCACCGCAGCTTCACCGCAAATTTGACTAATGACCGGAGTTTCGTGCGACTTCAACCAATCACAGCAGTCCCACGTGCCAGACGTGCTTGTTTGTGATATGAAGACGAGACATATGTGACTCGAACATCTCACATTAACCAACAAAATGAACAGCAAAAGGCCGTGCAAAACATGTCAGATCGTCAGGGGCAGGGCTGGCAGGCACACAAACACCGGAGATGAGACATATAGGACATAAAGTCCAATAAGTACTTTATCAAACCGTATGAATGTGTGTCCCAGCCCAGGCCAGGATATAAAATTAACTAACAATGTAAAGATCAACAAGCCACTGACACAAATGTTCAAATTTGATTAATTCATTAAATTATTTTCTGTCTTAAATCCACCAGCCATTTTCATTAAGGGTGCTCCGATCAAGATTTTTGGGGCTGATCACCAATTGCTGAAAGCAGTATTGATTAATACCGATCACCGGTCACCGATCACTGGGTCTATTTGAAGCCTTCTATTTACCCTGTCATATACAAAATTTTAATAGTCTTAACAATTTATATGTATTAAAATGAACAGAAGATAATGTATTGTGAATTGTCAACTGTTTACTTTTATTGACAGGAAACTTTCAACATTCTGAATCCTGTTAGAAACATCTTAAACAGCTTAGAGCTCAGAGAATTCAATGTCACTGAATCTGTTCTGGACCGCTTCCAACAACGTGGCTTTCGAAGTTTTTATATTAACGGTACTGTTCCACCTGGTGGATACACCCTGTTGTAGCCTCTTAATAGGCTGGCCAAGTTGCTTCAGAATATTTTGAAGTCGTGAGTAGGCAAGCTGTGAATGTTTGAAATGACCGGCGATGCGTCTTCCACAGGCTGTTAAATCAGCGATGCTGCGTTGTGATAAAACTCCGTCGGCAATGGCAAGCTGCAGTGTATGAGCCATGCACGGCAAGCTGCAGTGTATGAGCCATGCACGGCAGGCTGCTGTGTGTATGCGCCATGCACGGCAGGCTGCTGTGTGTATGAGCCATGCACGGCAGGCTGGGTACAACTGCATCCCTCATCCCTTTACCAGGTTCTTGGCATTATCCGTTAGAATAACGTGTACTTTTCCTTCCCATTGTCGCTGAATCCCCGCCCATCTGAGAAGCCTTTAATGATCGGTTCAAAGTTTCATATTATACCAACATTTGCAGCATCCTGAGCCTTTTTGGTAAGGTTACTAGGAAAACTCAGCCCAGAGTAGTTTTATTCTAATAAGTTTCCTTTTTATTTTCAAAGAATTATACCAACATTTTTCACAGTAAAAAAAAAAAGGCTGCAAAGTCCTGGAGGGACTGGGCTATGGACTATTTCTGCTGCTATTTTGCGAACCGTCATGCGGCACGTGTGTGCCAAAGACGAGTAGACACCAGTTCCCTCCGTCGGCTCTATGAATGTAATAATGGTTGGATTGTTTTCCAAATGCTCTCAACATAGTTTTTTTGTTCATATGCTTAGGCAGCCTAAGCATTATAATGGCAGGGAAATGCCTGCATGTTCCAAGATCTCAGCCATTACTTTTGTAAACACAATATTACAACTGCACGGACATAAAATCACATCACAAATTAAAAGATGGAGCATGGTACAATATCTGCCATTCAACCACCATAGAGAATGAGCAAGCATGTAAGGGCGAGTGAGACTGAACTAGAGATTTCTTCACAATCAACATTTGAGTAATGGCTACAGAACTGGGGTGGGGAAAATAATTCATTGTTGGATGCATCGCTATTCTCTCTAGAACGATTCGATGCTTAATGCAGATAAGTTAATAATCAATTTTTTTTCTTTTTCTTTTAAATGTGTTGATTTTTATTTAAAAGTTATTGTCTCCAGACAAGTAGCCTACAAATCAGAAAACAGAGTGACTGAAAGAGGATGGGATAATGGACAACTTGAAAAAAACAACACAAAAATGGCCAAAAAGGAAATAAATAAATACATTTTGTAAATATACACATGATCTAATAATACATACATAAAATAATTAGGTAAAACACAGACTTTTCATCTACTTTATCACATTATATCTGACCACCTCATGTTTCATGTTCTAAGAAGCCAATTATCCAACCTTAAACACGACTGAGCCTCTGACATGGAAGATTACTGTGAGAGAAGGTGACTTTCACAAGCATGTTTGAGGCTTAAGCATGGAATGACTACAAAATAAAAACCTCAGTAGACAAAACATTTCATTAAAACTTGTGTGTGACAAATATATGTAAAAATCGAAGCTTTGTTTAGCTGCTTTGTCTATGAAGTGATTAGCAAACAGAGCAGCAAACTCAGATTTAAATGTATATTTTTTTTAAAATCACGCATGGAAATGTACATGAAAGATTTGTTGCATCAAGTTGCATCAATAACCAGTTTATAATCAAACTGTTGGCCTCTGAATCAGAATCGAATCAAGAAGTGCCAAGCGATTCCCACCCCTATACAGTACTGTGAAACTGATCACCACTTCAATGACCAAGAATATTGCAGCAAATTATAAGATACATGTAACTAGGGGTCTCACATTTTTTCAAATCCACTATTTGACTTGAGTTTTCATTTGAAGGTTATTCAATTCAATTCAATATTTGATTGACTCAATTTTCATTTTTGTGGCAATGCCGTAATAAGAGCCACAAGATAACAGAAGGGTAACTTGCAACAACAGCTTGAGTTTCTCAGAGTTTACGATGTGCAATTGAATTTACCATTAGTTTAACCAGATGCACTTTAAGGCACCATGGAGTCTCGTCGGAGCCCACATGCTTAACCCTCACATTACTCACTCACATGGAAGGCAAAATGTTGTCACGCCGGTGACTTCAGGGAAGCGGGTGTATTTTCCAGTTCTGTTGATTCTCTACATGTCCGACTCCGACACTAGAGACCTCCAACGGCAGAGCTGGCTACTTTTAGTTTGGCAACTAACATGAATGGGGATTAAATTATTTTGTGGCTCTTCTAGACTTTCCAAATGTTATCCGGCCGAAGGGATCAAATTCTAAAAGTTGTGTCTTTTGCAAAGTAAGTCTATGAGGAAAAGTCTTTACGGGCCAGAGGGCGATCACATGACGGGGTTGGCCGCTATGTTCAATTTGCTTCAAAGCCTGGTGTACTTCCTGGAGGCCTGGTCTGGAATTGTTAAGCTGCAGGCTACCAGGAAGCTAACTTTACTGTGTGTCTTGATCTGCATGCTGTGTTTTTTTTCTTTGGTCATGCAAGGGTGGAGAAAGAAAAAGATACTTGGGGAATCGACGATCCTGCTTTCGATTTTTGATAGTCAGAATCAAAAGCTCTTTTAAAATCAGAATCGTGACACCCCTGTAAAGTGCACTTCACAGGAGCTCTCTGTTCAGCACCGTGAATGAACAATACAAGCCAAAAGACCTGCAGGGTAATAACAGCATTGTCTTTAACACAAGCAACAATGCACAAAATAATCTAATTTGACATGCAATATATGCAATATATGCAATATCAATGTGACACGCAATATACACATGCAATATATCAATATATCAATATCAATGTTCAGAAGCAACTTTTTCAAAAGACAAACCTGTATTGTACACCAACAAGTTTAAAAACAGTAAAAGTCTCACAGTTGAGCCATGGTTTTGTGAGTCACCCTACCATTCATTGAGAGTTGGAAACAATGGGTGGATAAGAGGCTATGGATCTCTTGTGTAGGCTCAGAGCAAGCTCACACTGATAGGGAGAGCTAATGGAGATGCATTCGAACTAGAGTTACTCAATTACAATCTGACATCAGCTTGTAGACCCCAGCTTTGCCTGAATACACATGAACACACACACACACACACACACACACACACACACAAACACACACACAGAGCAACTGGTTAACACACTACAGCCTAAATGAATCTCGTAACAGAGCAGATATCACAGGCTCTCAAGGAAAGTGGTATCAGACAGAAAGTGTATATTCTGGTGTAACCTGGTAATTCCATTTACTACCAAGCGTTTAGCTGACATTTTTATCTAGTGTGTGAAACAATAAATTGTACAAACTGCTTTAAATCCCTTTTTTACCAGATAAGAGTGTAAGTGCAAGAAGCACCAGACCAGCAAAGGTATGGTGGCCTGTATCGGCTGATTATACAGGAAGGTCCTGATGAGATCTGATCCCCAGCCAGCAAAGCTAGTTTTAGTGTGCTATACTTCTACTTTCTACCTCATATAACACTATATTCTTAAAACTATAATAAATACAGAGCATTCAAGTCGATCTCTGATGTAGTCATATTGCTCTTCTGAATCACCCCAGCCTATGAACAACCAAATTATGTCATTGTGCCATTAGCAGAGTGTGAAACAGCTGTGATGAGGATCAGCACCTCTAAATCTGAGGCCATGGTTCTCAGCAGGAAACCGATGGAGTGTCTTCTTCAGGTAGGGAATGAGTTCTTACCTCAGCGGGTGGGTTATTACATTCCATTTATCGCACCGTTGTGACGAAAAGAGAGCTGACCCAGAATGCAAAACTCTCGATCTACTGGTCAGTTTTCATTCCTACCCTCACCTATGGTCATGAAGGCTGGGTTATGACCGAAAGAACGAGATCCAGGGTACAAGCGGCCGAAATGGGTTTCCTCAGGAGGGTGGCTGGTGTCTCCCTTAGAGATAGGGTGAGAAGCTCAGTAATCCGTGAGGAGCTCGGAGTAGAGCCGCTTCTATTTTGCGTCAAAAGGAGCCAGTTGAGGTGGTTTGGGCATCAGGTAAGGATGCCTCCTGGGTGCCTCCCTAGGGAGGTGTTCCAGGCACATCCAGCTGGGTGGAGGCTTCGGGAAGACCCAGGACTAATTGGAGGGATTATATCTCCAACCCGGCCTGGGAACGCCTCGGGATCCCCCAGTCGGAGCTGATTAATGTGGCTCGGGAAAGAAAAGTTTGGGGTCCCCTGCTGGAGCTGCTGCCCCCACGACCAGATACCGGATGAAGATAGATGGGTGGATGGAAAATAAGCATTGTAATACACCTATTTTTTACCGGGCTCGTCTGTGCTGCAATTGCAGCCATTCAAGCCAATGCTTGATATTCTACAACCAGTGGCGCAGCACTTCCCAGATGCATGCGTGAAGCGGCTACACGCTCTGTTCCACTAAAGATACGAGACAGGTCTATTTTCACGCGAGCCACTGGGAGTTCAGACAGCAAGGAAGTGAAACAGTGAGAGCATCGAGTCAATTTACCAAAACACAGCCCCCAATATCGTATGTCTCCTTTACAACACCATGAACGACGAGAGATTCATCTTGAAGGTGGAAAAACATAATATGACATTACAGATCCTTTTTATAAGGAAAGTGCAAGAAAAGAGAAAGCATGGAGTTTAATTATAGGAGTGCTTGGAGTGGTTCTTTCAAGTACTATAGACAATAAAAATCTCAAGTCAGTCAAAAAAGTCAGACAAGCAAGACGCTCTGCTTGTAAGATGCTCCCAGTGTGGTATGGCATGTGGCGGAGGACAGAATAAAACCATATTTCAGCTAGAACACAGCACAGGCGCACTCAGTGGGAAATCGTGCTAGTTGCATGCCACCAGCGTTAGCACTAGATTTCTTGGAAAAAGAAAAAGAAAAAAATCATGTTAAGATCAAAATTTGTAAAAACTGAAGTTGCCTACTGTGTTTTATTTTTATTTTGGAGGAATAAAATGGACTTTTCTGCTTACATAGTAACATCCATTATTACAATTTCTGAGAGCGGGGTTTGAATGTGCAGACATACACATACACATGTACTCTACATGCCTCCGCAGACTAAGGTCAATGGTGCACTCAGATACAAATGATTCTCATCTAATATTAATAGGATATGCTAAACGCTAACACAGAGGAGAGGAGAGCACAGAACAGAACAGCATCTCTAAGTGAGTGTGTGTGTGCACATGCATGTGTTTTCCAGCTGGGCAGAGACGAATGCCACTGGGACAGAAATAAAATGTAAGAATAATAAAACTCACTATGTTAACATTCTGGTACAATTTAAGTATGCATGTTAATAAAGGTGGTCCCTATGGAGACAATCCAGCCAACCGATAATAACAGTATTGGTTGTTTCACACTTAAAACAACTTTATATAAATAAAGTAAATTACATGTTTTATATTGTCCTGACAGGTGAGACTTTGATTTATTGGTATTGACGTATCAGAAGCAAATCTGGAAGTAGCCAGATGTTGTAGTAAAGCTATAGATATTCTTAAAGGAGGACAGTGAGGATGTTTGGCCATGCAAAATGCCCCACTGTGATACCTGAGACCAATACAAAACAAAACAAAACAAAACAGTCCTATCAATACTTTTTGTAACAGGCAATTTTAATGATTTTGGAAAGTATGACAAACAATACTGTCCTGCCAATAAGGGATGCCAAATCACAAAATGCTCATATGGGTCATTTTAGAGGAAAAGTCCAATTTTGATGTGTAGGTTCAAAGAGTGCTTGAACTATATTTGCTGGATAAAAAAAATGTATTGAAAATCATCTTTAAGTTGACTTTTCAAACTAGAATTTTTTTTCTGTTTAGATTTCAAAATAAGATTAAAGTTGCAAGCAGTGTTGAACGGGCCCTTGCTCCTCTGTACCCGTCAGGGCTACGCTAATCCCCTGCAACCCTGCGTTTGCGCAACCGTCGGACACAGCGTGCCAATGGAGTGTGCAGCGTTTGAGGTGGTGTATTTCAAAAGTTCAAAAGTTGTACCAAGCGTAGGGTGTGGGGATACCCATCGTCAATGACAAAGGGACTCTCTGCTGAGTTCAATAATACCTCCCACAAGACTCTACCTTAAATGGGTCACCAGTCATGAAAGGGGGCGTGGCTTAATCATAGGGGGCTGGCCAAACCATCACCAATGATGAACATATTCAAAAACTCACCAAAATTGTCAGATACATTAATCCTGGTGAAAATGTACATATTTTAAGGGTATCGGAAATAGGGGCACAAAAATGGCTCGCTAGCGCCCCCTACAAAGTAAAAAAAGCCCCTGCAGTATGTTTAACGTAGACTAATAAAACTTACACATGTGTAGCATGTCAAGACGTACAAAAAAGCTAACTAGAGTCATATTTTAAACCCAACAGGATGTCTGCCATTTTGAATTAAAAGTTTGAAATGCAAAATGCGATTTTCCACATGTTGACTCCTCCTAGAGATTTCATCTTAAGAGTTTAAAGATTTTTTGTTATAGGGCATGGCCGCGGCGGGGCGGCCATTTTGTGCGTTTCAAAACAGGAAGTGGGTGTAACGTGATAGACTTCAAATTTGGTCAGTACCATCTCAACACCTTAAAGATGAAAAACTTGTCATTAACGGTGTACGGAGCATTTGATGAACAAAGAAGTTGTTGTAAGGTTAGTGTACATTGTCATATGTCGGATGATCGCGCCAATTCAGAAATATTCAACCAATCCCCGTGAATGTAGTATGACACTCAATTTTGACCAATCACCACAACATTTCTGCAAATTTGACCAATAATCACAGTTTCCAATCACAGCAGTCCCACGTGCACTCTGAGAGCCACTGACCAAGCGGGAGTGAGCCTCCTTTCACAGCTAATGAACTATATGACGTAGAGTCTTGTCTGAGGTATCATTGAACTCAACAGGGAGTTCCCATTTTCCATTTGTGAAAATTTGTAGTGTCTGAGTGCCACGCTAATACACAGTCACAAGGAGCGGTGTCTGCTAGTAACCCCGACGCATGCAGAGGAGCGAGTGCCCGTCCAAGGCTGCTTGCAGCTTTAATTTTGTTTATTTTCAAAAGGTAAACTTTTTACTTTTTAAGTCTTATACCGTTGCATCCCTAGTTAAGGTGCACACCTTACTTTGTTTCTTTATATGCAAGTAATCATAAAATGTGAAACTAAACAGGTCTATTGTGGTACATTTAATGAATTTCATGAAGGTGTTACAGTGTAACATTCAAAGATAACCATTTAGGCATTTAAAACCTGTATATAAGCATAATGCAATCAAGGAAGCCATGTGTGAATGTGCCTCCTCTTCTGCCTACCTATTTCTGTCTGTACTGTGTGTGTGTGTGTGTGTGTGTGTGTGTGTGTGTGTGTGTGTGTGTGTGTGTGTGCGTGTGTGTAACAGTCACTCGTTCTTTGAAATAAAAACAACCACTTAGGCATGAACAGCAGTGCTTCGGAGACATCAATATTTCAGTCAGGTGTGTCGAGAAAAAGAGAGAGAGGGAGAGAGAGAAAAACATGTAAGCAGGAATGAGGGGGGACCCTTGCCATTCTAAGGCGTTCCCATGACTGACGGAGAGAGTAAGGTTGTGTGTATGTGTACATGCATGCGTGTGTGCCATTCCCCCATCCTCACCCCACCGCTGCACTCACCCTTGTGTGTACCACCTCTGTCACCTTTCCTCTAATCAGGAGTTTAAATCAATGACGTTGTCCAAAACTATAATTGCCACTCCTTAAACTGCTTCTCTCGCAATATGCTTTCACCAAGAAACCACTCGGCAGCAGAAATACGCCTCTGCGCGTGTCGGTGTGTGTATGTGTGAGCTGGATTAAGAGTATTTTCTCATTACGGCAGTGTCTGAACGAGTAGAAAGTGCTTCTCACATTGTTTTACAGCATCCTGAAACCTCAAAGCTCAGCACTAAGCAGCATAATATCCTGTAGTCTTACACAGATGCCTTAGCCTGGAACTCTGTCGTCACAAATTGTTCATGACTTAGACTCATTGGTTGTCATTCATCAAACTTTTTAATAATGAATTAATCCTACACAGTGGGACAAACACAAAAAGTTTCTGAGAGACTTGGGCCACTGTCTGAGGAGACAGTCCCTACCTCTGACTATGTTTTCGTGCATAGTTGAGTCGCTTGGCCTGGTTTCCATGTCGGAGGTATGGCTTTTTGGCTGCAACTCTTCCATGAAGACCACGCCGGAGACTACTTTGAAGAGTAGATGGGTGTACCTGGGTCTCACTAGTTTCTGCCAGTTCTGAGCTGATGTCGCTGCTGGACGTCTTCTGATTTTGAAGGGAAATAAGCTTGATGTGTTTTTTATCTTGTTTTTCATCAAGTTTTCTTGGCTGACCACTGCGTCTACGATCCTCAACGTTGCCCAGCTTTTTGCAAGTGTACCTATAAGAATTGATGCTGGTTTGGAGGCAAAGGGTATTTGATTTAGATTTTTATTCTGTTTGCTCACTTTGCATTTTGTAACTTGATAAAAATAAACAATCATTATTTATATTTTTGAAAGCATTCTTAGTTTACAGC
>JABXJD010000012.1:5992500-6122500 GCA_013375575.1 Percina caprodes | reverse complement strand
TTCCCATGGAATTGGAATTTCAGGTGTCTACGTATAAAATAAGTAGTGGTTTCCATTAAAGTCTAGTGTATTTCAAGCAAATGTTACAAATAAAGTGCCAATTAAATGAAATGCTAATTAGACTTATATCGATGGTGAAGCCTGTCAAGAACTGTTGGCCATGTTGCATGTCTTTTAATGTCTTTTAAGAGGAAGTCAAAGAAAAGCCTATGGCAGTATTTTAAAAATATTAACTAAAGGCTGTACAAAACTATAAAGGATACTTTATTCTAGGGCTGTACCCAAATCATTTTTTTTTTTTTTATTTGAATCAGTTTGGCTGTTTAATATGATGCTTCAACAAGAAAACTCACTGCCATGAGTTTCAGTGATGATTTCAAACCACAGTTTCATGATTCCACAGTGTGCATTCAACTCAGTGGGTCCGAAACATCTCCCCGTATTTTCTTGGCTTCCCAGGCTGTGGACCATGCTTCGTAGGACTTTTTTTGCTGTGTCATCACCATTGATATCTATGGCAACAAAAAAAGACGGTTCAGCTTGTCGACTAAGGGTTCAATGACGGATGATTCATCTTTAATCATTTATAATTCAACTTTCAGGGGGCAGCCCTACCTCATTCACTTAAACTACCTTTATACGGCCTTTCAGTTTGAGACTGTATGACCTCATGGCCTCAAGGCTAACATTTTAGGATGTCTAAACACTTGTAAGCTTGTTAAACTAAACCAACTGTTCCTTGCCCATTAGTGTATTGTGTCCATGGTTTGTCATTGTATACAATGTATGTTCATTATGAATTATAAACAAGTCAAGCTTAAAGTTAAGTGTTGCCAAGACCAGTCTATTATTCATCCAAACAGAAGAACTCACACACTCTCTCTCTCTCTCTCTCTCTCTCTCTCTCTCTCTCTCTCTCTCTCTCTCTCTCACACACACACACACACACACACACACACACACACACACTCACTCACTCACAAACACGTACATCATCATCGTTATTCTTGTCAAATGAATTTTGGCTATGCACGTTGTCAAACAAACACTTTCACACTCACAAACACTCTCTGTCGCAGACCCGTACTTTCTCTATCACACTTTAATACACACACACACACACACACACACACACACACAGGCCCATAGCATTGCGACAAAGAGATCAGAGAAACGGGCAGAAAATAATAGAATCTTCATCCCAGTAATCCATATTCATTCTTCTCATCCCTCTTCGCCTCATCCCTCCCTGCATGCCACACTTCCCCATATCTGACATTCAAATGAGTTGTCTTTTCTCCCTTGTTAGACACACACACACACACACACACACACACAAATACATAAACATTCACTCACCGTCTCTCTCTCTCTCTCTCTCTCTCTCTCTCTCTCTCTCTCACACACACACATACACACACACACACACACACACACAGGCGCGCGCACACACACACTCATCCTCTTTCTTGGATACTTTCTGCCCCGTTGCACCCGTGATGGCAAATTGAGCGCCTCCCGTCTCTCTCTCTTTCTTTCACTCACCCCCTCTCTGTTGACTCCTCTCATCTTTCCTCCATCTTGCTCCTCCACCCGCTCCTAACCCCTCTCGTTCCCTCCACCCTCCTCGTCTTTTTTCCTCTCTGATTTGACTACAGTGGCAGGTAGGGTTGAATCACAAACCAATGAAGGGAGGGAAAAAGCCTTTATGTGGTGAACGGGTGCGTGTCTGACACACACTTAAGACATCTCACTCACTCACTGCAATATATTATCAGAGGAATGGGCAACTACAGAGAGAGTTTCTCTGTGGAGAAATTCTACGGGGATTTTTATATGAAAAAGATAGGAATATTTCTTAATTTATTCTGCATGAAGCTGCTGAGTTTCTATCTATCTATCTATCTATCTATCTATCTATCTATCTATCTATCTATCTATCTATCTTCCTTTGCTCTCCATCAGTCTATCTATCTATCTATCTATCTATGGATCTATGATCATCTATTAGTCTTTGCTAACAGGAGCGTGCTATTACGGATGATGGAAATCATTGCGCACACGTGCGCACGGATGTGCGCACACACACACACACACACACACACACACACACACACACACACACACACACACAGCCATGCAGAGAGAACACTTGGTAGATTTCATCACTGCTCGTAATTATGATCCTGTCAAGTCCACAACGTGGCAATCCATAACGACACGCACGCATGCATGCACGCACGCACGCACACACTGACGTGTGCACAAACAGAAACAATGGACATCTCATATAAATGTCTTACACTCCCTTCCTAACCATGCTGAAAACATATATATTTTAAATGCTGAGATACACACACCTATACAGCAGTACAAACTTTCATGCAACAGAAGCTGGCAAAAGATACACAAATACACATGCCAAAACACACACAGTGCAGCTTATAAGAGATGACCTGTCCTGTTATCATTTAGAGGATGAAACAGGCAGGGTGTAAAATATGAGAAACTGTAGAATGAAAGCACTTTAACAAAAACAGGTAATTCTAATAAGATTAGTTGTTGGTTATGTGAGTACTAAGGTGATTCCGTGCATGCATCTGAGCACACACTTAATTTGTGTAATTGTGGGGTTGCATGTGTATCTGTTAAATATAATGCATTTTAGTTTTTGCATAATCTTACCAATTGAAATTATATCTGAACACAGGGACTCAATATGTGGCAGTGTGCGTTTGTGTTTTTAATTGTGTTCATGTGTGAGTGTATGAGTATGTGTGTGTTGTGTCTGCCAAATGTATGTGTGTGATGACATCTCTGTCTCTAGTGTTGACACCTCATGTGTCAGGGGAACCTATTAGAGCCCCTAGCAGTCTAACCCCAAACCTGACCCCCACCCTGATGTTTGAGCGCATGCGTGTGTTGGCCATTGAACCACAAATGTTGTTGTTGTTTAGATTTTTTACTTTTCTTATTAAAGGTTGACATATACATTTAACTGACATTAATTTCATATAGGTTTTAGAAATTAAGATATTTCCTAAAAGCAACATATATATATATATATATATATATATATATATATATATATATATATATATATATATATATATATATGTGTGTGTGTGTGTGTGTGTGTGTGTGTGTGTGTGTGTGTGTGTGTCTGTCTCTGTGTGTCCCAAAACTCCCCAACAAACCAGGGGGTCAGGCCTCTGGTTACCCCTGGATATCTGACCCTAAGACCTATTGCCCCATATAAATCTACTGGGCCATGCTGTGTGTGTTTAGTGTGTATGTGGTTTGTGTAAATACATGTCTTAACGTGTGTGTGCGTGTGTGTGTGTGTGTGTGTGTGTGAGAGTGTGTGTGTGTGTAAGATATATATGTATACATACAGTGTGTGTATATATATATATATATACTGTATATACAGTATGTATATACATAGAGAGAGCGAGAGAGAGAAAGAGAGAGAGAGAGAGGTCATTAACGGTCATCATAAAAAGGTATTCTGGGTTTTGTGGGACAGGCACTGCCAGTACGAGTTTGACATAAACAATGGGCGGAGTTACGTGATCGCTGGACAGAGATAGCGGCTTAAGGTGTAACTCCTGGCCCAAATTTGTCAAATATTTGTTTTATATGGTTCCAATTTCGATATTTTACCATTTTGTGCTCGTAAAAGTTACTTGAAGCAGAATGGCAAACAAGAACAAAGTCTAACGCAGCGATACGGACACCATTGTAGTGGCATTGCGGGAGGAACAGAAAAGCTACCTCATGTTTTTCTCAGATCCAGTCTCAGATTCAACAGATGGGCCTCGACAACAATAATCTAACTGCTATCAATGCTCAGCTAGATTCTCTGACTGCAAGCCTTGGCTCTATCAGATCTGATATGAATAACCTTAAAACCATTGTGGAAAACAACGCGAGTATTCTTGACAGTCATGGCCACACTTTTCAAGAGCTGGAGATAAAGCTAGCAGACATGGAGGACAGAAACCGGAGATGCAACATCGTCGGGCTGAAAGAGGGGCTAGAAGGTGCTAATGCTGTCCAGTATCTCTTACGCTCACTGCCTAAGTGGTTCCCAAATCTAGCAGATGTTCAGATAGATATTATGAGAGCCCACCAAATTTACAGTGATAGCCCAAAGAAGAACAGGCATCGTAGAAGAGGACCAGGAGTAAAACAACTAAACTTTAACTTAAAGTGTTGTCCTCTTTGTCAGATGATACAAGCAGGATTGCGATCTCCACAACAGAATTTGGTGCCTAAAAAATTGCATTTGTGTTAGCTTATGCGCCTAATGTTTTTGATGGCAATTTCTATAATACACTCACCAATCAAAGGCTGGAGTTAACAGACTGTTCTTCTATTGTTGGTGCAGATTTCAATGTTGTGTGGGACACAAATATTGATCGGTCAACCGCGAAGGCCACTAGGGACCAGGCTCAGACTACAAATGCTCTGAACTCATAGGCGAGTAGCTTGGGGCTTATCAGTCGCTCAAGAATTTCGCAATTTTGCGATCGCGCAAATTCACGCAAATTCAACCAATCACTGCGACTTTTCCAACAATTTTGACCAATCACCACAAGTTTTCCGCGACTTTGACCAATCCCAGCAGTTCCACATGCCAGACTTTGTATCAGTATGTGACTCTGAGAGCAAATAACCAAGCGGGAGTGAGAACGGGTTAACGTCACACGTTAGTCGCCAAATTAATTTCCTTGTTTCTGATATGAAGACGAGACGTGTGTGACTCAAATATCCCACATTCACCAACAAAATGTACAGCGAAAACGGCAAAACATTTCAGACCCTCCTGCCAACCTGTATACATTTTAATATCAATGTACGCTGTAACGATTTTTCACTCTGAAGCCGCTGTAGCGGCTGCTGTTTCAATCCAGTTGTCTCTCTGCAGCGGGCGGGGCTGCACACGCGTGTGTGTGCACACACGCACACACACACGCACACACACACACACACACACACACACACACACACACACATGGTGAATGTAGAAAAAAGATGAGACGTACAGGGTGACCTAAATTGAGGACAGCTACGCTCGTTATTGTAAGTGCAATGATAAGTTAAAGTCCAACAAGTAGGCTACTTTATTGAACCGTATGTGAGCTACTGTCAGACATGTTCAAATTTGATTAATTTAATAAATTATTATTTTTTGCCTTAAATCCATCAGCCATTTTCATTTGCAGCATCACCAGCCTTATTGGTAAGTTTACTAGGAAAACTCAGTCTAGAGTAATTTTATTCTCCTCACAACAGGTTTACTTTTTATTTTTAAAGAACTATACAAAAAAATTGCAACTTTTTTTGCAGGCATTTTTGGCCGCAACAATCTCAATAGAAGGCCGCAAAATCCTAGAGGGACTGGTTTAAAGATATTTGGCGTGCAGTTAATCCCACCTGTATGGACTATTCCTTTTTCTCAGGTAGACATAAATCCTTTTCCAGGATAGATTTTCTTTTTGCATCCTCTCAATTATTTCATTCAATTGTTATAGCGCTGTTACTTCCAATGGCATTATCTAACCATAAAGGGGTCCTTTGCACCACCACGATTTGCCAATTGTCTCAACGTGTGGTTAGATGGCACTTCAATACTTCTTTACTGAAAAATGAATTCTAAATCACTCAGGGTTTATAGCAGAATTCCAGATATTTGCAGAAATTAATGTTGGCTCTGTAGAGGACCCCGTGATATTGTGGGACGCGATAAAAGGTTTTATTAGGAGCAATATCATACTTTTCTGCTCTAATGAGCGCAAAGTTATGTCACTGAAGCTGCAAAACATTGAAGCTGACCGGATAGCTTTAGAACAACGATTTGTCAAGAAATAAATAAACAACATTCTGAAACAAGAATCTGAATTCCTTATCCATAGAGCAAGACAACGCTATTACTTTCAGGGTGCAGACATTCCCGCTATTAAATCTTCAGATGGTAATATTAGAACTAAGAACTATCAAAATGAATACATCCTTTTAGACATTTTATTCCAATCTGTATGAATCTGAGGTTACTTTGGATAAATCTCACTGTGAAAGCTGGTTAAATCAGCTTGACTTGCCTCAGATATCAGCAAAGGAATCAGCTAGCTTGGACAAATTAATTTCTATTGAAGAATTAAAACTGGCAGTACAGAATATGCAAGACTTTTGAATTCCTCCTGAATTTTATGCACCTTTTTGGGAACAGTTGGGCCCTTTCCTTCTTGACATGATTCACTTCTCTATTGAAAAGGGTGAATTCTCAAGGGATGTTAACACAGCCTTAATTTGCTTACTACTACAAAAGGATAAGGATCTTAAAGATCCTTTTGTTCTAGCTATCGACTTCTGAGTCTGCTTAATGCTGACGTAAAAATCTTTGCAAAGCTAGCCCGCCGTTTGGAGTCCCATATGTCAAAATTAGTGAACCCTGACCAAACAGGATTCATAAAAACGAGACTAGCAGCAGATAATGTTAGACGCCTTCTTCACATTGTTGTTCTCTCTCTTGACACAACAAAAGCCTTTGACAGACTTGAGTGGCCATTTTGATGGCCAGTCCTAGAGGTGATGGGCTTTGGTAAAACTTTCATTGGCATGATTAAAGCTTTGTATTTGAATCAGCCTGCGTCTTAACAGGACACACCTCCTCCTTTGTATTTCCAGTTTCTAGATCCTCACGCCAAGGCTGCCCCTTGAGTCTTGCTTTATTTGCTCTAGAGCCACTGGCTCAAGCCATTCGCCAATTGATTATGGTGTCACCAATACACATTTGCAGTACACAGCATCTTTTCTCATTATTTGCGGACAATGTTTTGGTTTTTTCAGAAAACCCATTTCAGTCTCTAGGAGTATGGAAGCTAATCAGACCTTAAAATTAACGGGTCAAAATCTGCACTACTTCATTTAAATCACTCTGCCCGCAACGTAACCATCTCTGATAACATCCCCATTGTTAAGTAGTTTAAATATTTAGGCATTGAGGTCTTTTCCTGCTTAAATCAGATTATTAAACATAAATATTCTGTTGCACTGAACGTTTTGAAAGACATATAAAAATGGATGGGTCTCCCCATGTCGATTCAAGCCCGTATCTCAGTGGTTAAAATTAATGTTTTACCCATGACTAATTTTGTGAGCTCTATGCTACCTCTCTCCCCTCCTGCTGGCTACTGGTGTAAATTACAATCAACAGTATCAATCAATTTATCCGGAATGGTAGGCGGCCACAACTCAAGATGTCTACTCTACAGAGAAGAAAATAGGATGGTGGCCTCTCAGTTCCCAATTTCAAACACTATTTCTGGTCCTTCATGTTGAGGCCCCTCCTCACCTGGTTTAATCCAGATACAATTGTTTGCTGGCGTACCTTAGAAGATGCCATGACTTGGTCACTCCATAACGTTCATTTTGCCAGTGTTTCTAACAAACAGTGCCAACTACATTTTGGCTCCATTATCTCAAATCTTATCAAGACTTGGAGATTAGCTGAAACATGCTGCCGTGTAGCTTGTAACTGGCACAATTTTCCCCCTACATTCAATAATCCAGCACTCCTGATTGGTGGGAGGCCGATAACAGCTCCACAATGGGAACAAAGGGGAGTTTGTTGTCTAAAAGACATTTTTAGCAAGGTTGGCTTGTTACCATTCTCTGACTTGCAGAACACATTCAATGTACCACATTCCTCCTTTTTCTGCAGTTAAGGTTAGCACTCAAGGCACACAGTGTCCCTTGGCAGAGGCCTTTGCCCATTCATCCTATTTGGAAGTTATTTACTGTGCAGCCTAAAACTGTGGTATGGTGTCTAGGATTTATCAGTTCTTGGTGGTATCTGGCCACTGTACCCTTCCTATTGAGAGGATATAAGCATGTGATTGCCCAGGCCTGGGTATTGAGCTCGACAGGCATGATACATGGTCTAACATTCCAGAAGTACCTCACAATTCAGACCATCGGCAAATTCACTACAATTTCATTCATAGGACATATCTTACCCTCGTGAAAATGCATCACATGAAAATAATTAACAGCCCTTTATGCATTTTCTGCCCAATTAAAGCACAAGGCACATATCTGCACATGTTCTGGGAGTGCTCCCATTGGTCAGTTCTGGAACAGTATTGCATCCAAAATCTCCACCTTGTTTAATGTTACTGTGCCAGTTACTGTTAAGGTCTTAATTCTGAATGATCTGTCAGCCTTTGAGCTCTCTGGGACTCAGAAATGTGCTGTGTTTGCTGGACTTACAGCTGCAAAGAGGATGATTGCGACCTGTTGGAAAACACCACACAATCTGTCTATCCACACGTGGACCCTTTCCTACCTGGATGTGGTCTATTCACATTCACAGTCCGGTATGTAGCACAACGCTACAGCCCAGACCTCTAACTTGCGCTGGTGTTTGGTCCCTTGTCTTGTGTCTGTCTGTGTGTGTCTGTTTCTGCGTGTGTCGTTTTGTATCCTTCCCTGCCTTTTTTTGTTGGCCCTGGGACGCGTTCTCGTCTCAGTCTATTGTTGTATTTGTTTGTCACTGTTTCTTTCTTAAATATGTAAAAAAAAAAATAATAATAATAATAATAATAATGAGCATTCATAAATATATAAACCTTAAATTACAAAATAAAAATAAAATTCCTCCCCAATTTGTTCATGTTTAGCACCTTCTAAATTTTGCACCTTTTGCCCACTTTGATTCCTTTTTTCCATCTTGACCTCATCTACCCTTCCATAAACTCTTGTACAGCCTGCATATTTTTCAGGATTTCCTTTATTGCCCTCAAATTAAAGTTATATTGAGGTCATCATGAATGAGAATAACAAATTAAATGACAAATGCCATTTTGTTGGTTACCAAATGTACTGTGTCTTCATGAATCCTCATTACAATAATAAAGGACAACATGCTTCTATGTATGTTTATTTTTCCTATGTATTGTTATATATTTTGTATTTCTCACATTCCATCCACTGCATGCTTTTCTTGTGAAGGTCACGGAAAAATAAAGTCTAGGTTAGGGTAAAGGCTTGTATCTTTATGCAGCTGGCAGAGGAGACTAAACAGCACTTTCACCCCGTGTAGATAGTGTGTAGAGCTTAATGTGTTGAATGTCAGTGGATATCAGTCAGCAGGTCTTGTGCTTCACTCTGCTCTACACAGTCAACACTGCGTTTAAACCCTAAATGACATTGAGCGCACGCATGCACGCACGCGCGCACACACACACACACACACACACACACACACACACACACACACACACACACACACACACACACACACAAAGAGGTTTTAACTTCTTCAGTGAAGGAAGGGAGAAAGTGAGAACATTGTTTACATATCCTGCAAAAGATATATGACAACTAACAACTATTTTATCAACTTATCTACTAAAACATCTAGGGAGGAACTTAATTCTCCGTCATACAAGAGCATAAAAGAAACATATCTAATATATGTTTCTTCTCTTATTTTAAAATTTGTGATTGTCAGGTACCTCCAATCCCACAGCACAATTAAAACATTTTCCAATTTAAAGTTTCAATTTAGAAATATCTGATTTAATTGTGGAAGTGTTGTGGATCACCAAATATGGTTCCAAAATCATGTATTCACCCTCAATAAACAGAGCACAAGTTCAAGCACAAAATAACAATCTCAGAACTTGCAGTGCATCACTGCCTTCCCCGGACACTTTAACAGGCTTTCCAACGCGAGAGTCACCCCCTCTACACCTTTGAATGTCAGGTAAAATGACGCAGGCAGAATTATTGTACAGCTGTCTTGTCTGGCATTCTGCTTAGTTAATCCCTACATCTTTTTCATTGTGGAAACAGGTCAGCGCGTGATTGATGTGTCGGGTAAGTTTCATCTTTAGTGGTGTTATTATATGCAGCTTGAACACAAAATTTCAAGATTTAAAGAAGAGGTAACAAACAATACAATCTTCTCTACCCATCTTCTTTCAGCCTTCTTCCTCTCATCCAATCTCGTGTTTTCTTACCATGTCCCTCTCACTTCAAATTTGCTTGTGTACTCACTCTTACCCGAGCTAACCCTGACTTCCTCTCTTCTCCTTCATCACTTCCAGACTAATTCACTCCCTCCCTCTCTCCTGTCCCCCCTGTCTCTCCCCTGTTCCCTATATTCCCTCTTCCCTTCACACACACCTCTCTCTCTCCCTCTCTTGTCTCTCCAAACTCGCTCAAGCACAACTAAGCTGGGGGTTTGAGTCCCAATGAGAGCGGTTAGGGCAATCAGTGCTTTTCACACCCTCTGATGTTCTTAAAAGGTGGAGGGATCAGACGCCCCTGCTGTACTGCTGCACTTCACTGACACACCAAGCACACACACATACACATACACACAAACAAACTCACATGCTCACACACACAAATATGCCAATAATCCCAATATGGTCAGACACACTCACAAATCCACACTCAATTGAACACCCACATCCGTACACACGCATGCACACACGCACAAGCTCAACACACACACACACACACACACACACACACACACACACACACACACACACAGGGAAATCCTGTTGAGCTAAAATGAGCTGGTCATTAAGGTCAAAACTACCACACTGACAGAAGAGAGACACACAGTGTCGATACGCACCAGCCCAGAAACACAACCACATTTGCAACAGGATTTTGTCAACAGTTGGGAAATCTAATTCAGAGTTTACTAATAATAGTAAACTAAAAATAGTTTGCAGGCTGTATGCCTGTGCATCACTTTGCAGCAAACCAAATACAAAGTTATATCACTAACTTTCTATAAAACTCTTTAGAAAATAATGTGCTGTTGCCAAAAAGTTTATTTCCTGTCATCTGTATTACTGAGCATGTCCATTTCCACACCACATCTATAAAAAAAGGGTTATGGGACTTTAAATGGTTGGCTTTCTCACTGATAACAATTATTTTACTGTTAAATTATTAATGGTTTTGCTTTTGTAAAAAAAAAAAAAAAAAGAGTAAATGAGCCAAGCTGTAACTGTAAAAACGTTATAGTGAATCATAAGAATTACAGCGCGCACAGTGTATAGGTGGCTTTATAAAGTAAAAATTAACCTCAAACTTCAGTTTTAAACTTAAAATAAAGCTACCCAAAACCTGCTGAAAATAGTTAAGACATATTAATATAAACTACTTAAACAATACTTTAAAATAGAACAAATGGAACATAAAGCTTAAAAAGGAAGCGTGCAAGTTAAAATGCTTAGAAATAGTCCTTGCTGGTGTATAATTCAGGTCTGTGGGATCAGGTGTGCATGATGGTGTGATATAAAATGCAGTTAGGAAACTGAATGTACAGCTCCATGCTCCCCGTAATGCGGCAAAGAGCAGTGACGCTATCAATTTACACCGTAACGGACAGCACAGTCACTTTGCACCAAAGTGAAAGACACACACACACACACACACACACACACACACACACACACACACACACACACACAAACACACACAGGCACAAAGTTCAGGGGGATTAATTCACTGCATCATGTCATCAATCCTATCTTACCCCCTACTGTCAGAAAGGAAGGAAAAATGTGTAAAAAAGGAAAACTGAAGCATAGTGCCCTTAATACTGTGCTAATATCTCCATCTTCTCTCCACCTTCTCTTTTTAGCCATCCCTCTCTTTTCTCCTTTTATTTTTACTCAATTTTCTCCTCTTCTACTTTCCTATCCGCTCTTCATCAATCCATCCTCTCCTGCAGCCTCAGCCAGCCGTCTTGATGAGCGGAGGCTCTTAGTCACATTGAGGTCACACACACACACACACACACACACACACACACACACACACACACACACACACACACACACACACACACACACACACACACACACAGGGAAGGGGTCATTCTGGCAGGGTTACGCTGCACAAAGTCAGCTTCCCATAATGTGGCTGCTGTCGCCTGCATCACACCCTCATGATCCAATTAGAAGCCTCGATTCCTCCAATCAGCTGCTGTGGCACCCAACGGGTAGACGGGCAGGCAGAGGCAGGCGGGCAGCGCCAATCTCGTAAGTGCTTTTAAGGGATTAGAAGGTGGGTGGAAAGTAGGGAGGGAGGGGAACACCTCTCTCTCTTTCCATCCTTGGGGTTCTTGTTGTGTTGCTGAGACCAGAGCACTACAATACCTCTTAATTAGCACCACAAATTATTGCTGCACTTCCACATATACTAGTGTACTAGAAGTATGAGAGGCAAAACAAGCACTTTTGTGAAGGTAAATACAAGCTGGACAATTTCCCTATCAACTTCCATTGCTTGTTTCGCCCCTGCTGACTGCAGCGATCTCGCTTAATACTGGACCAATGTCAAAGATTGTTGTTCCCATCAGTCGCTTAGAACAAAAACATAGGAAATACGGTCCAGGTTGAAAAAAAATGGTAGTTACCCTTTAATGTACATTTTAAGGTACTGCTTGTACAAAATGCTAAGAATACATTAAAATGGCATTTAGCTTCATGCAGTGAGTACACATGGTAATGTGTGCATGCCTTCACATATGTCCTTGTGTAATCCATTAGCTTTTAAGAGAGAGACAGAACAAGAGAGTGGGAACAAGGGAGAGAGAGAGATCTTGATAAGGTTCAGAAACCTGGCTGTAGTGAGAACCCGTTATCACAGTTGCAAAAGGGCAGATAACACAGGAAACCACAAACACTGTAAATTACAGATACGCTATCCAGAGTATATCTACTTTTTGTTTATAATAGCACTCACTAATTACACACACACACACACACACACACACACACACACATCCAGAATGAAATACAAAAAACAAGATTTTTAAAAATGCAGGTATGTGCACAGACATCCACTTATTGTAACATGCAAACAACCATGCACATAAACAAACACACCACACCTTTTCGGGCCTCATGTACTTGTTATTTGTGCAACCAGTCAAAGTGTTAAATTGGCAGAAACTTCATCTTAGATAAACCATTTAGCGAAGGTCAATATTTAGAAGAGAAAAATACACGTTTTTTTAAAAGCCATTATCCACAGATCCCACACACACGACAGTTGGGGGCATGTGTTTGAGGTAAAAATGTGTATTATAATATCTTTAATCAAACATTTAATATCTAAAATTCTGATATAGAGAAATATCACAACACACAACACAACACAACACACAGGTAGGATAAGTCTCAGACCAGTTAGGTAGTGATCATTTACATCATAGCTGATAATATACTCAGTGTTTTTTTTTTGTTTTTTTTATGTAATCTGTTATCTATGACCTCTGTTGAGATTTGTAGACAAATGCAACTACACTGACAGCACCCAAACCATTCACCCCTCCTTAGTCTCGAGTTACTGTGGCCTGTAGTTGATTCAATTAATCAAATGACATTTCAAAATACAGTGAGGTAGGCTGTCAAATTACAGCAGAGATCCAACAGAAATGTCAAGTAGGTGTCATAAATTGCCATTCCAAATTCGGTAAAACAAGCGCTGCTTCTCTTTCGGCTGGGTTTAGCTTGAGAGTAAATGCTTTAAAGCTACATTGTTTAAGAATTTTTCCCATCTAGAGTTGAGATCATATATCGCAATCAACTCTCTCTCGCCACGCAGTCAAAGTATGTATTGCAGCTACGGTAGCTGTCACTTCAAAAAGTGAAAGTGTGCAAAAGACCGTCTATCAGCCATGGTTGTTGGAGTGCACATCAGAGAGTGGCGCAGACAATTGCTTCACACCATGAGCAGGCACGCGCGGCACCCGATGGAAAGGAGAGAGAAAGAAAAATAAAAAGACTGCAGCGGTCCAGAGTATAATTAACTAGTTGGGATGTGGTGTGTGCGTCCAAAGCAGCTCCAATGTTCACTCTTTTTTCTGATGACACCAGTCTCTTGCTATTTTCAATATCCATTTTCTTTTTCTGGGTGAAGAAGAAGACTCCTGTTTCTGAAATTTGGATTTTGAAAATGTGTGGTCCCCCATGTTTCCTTCTTCAAACTTGCAGTGGCAAGGAAGTGATGATACCCATTAGCAGCAGCTGTGAGTTGAAAACGCGAAAGGTGGAGCAGTGTAGCCTGTATGTCCCTTACCGGCCAACGTATTTCAAGATGGTGCATGACCATGGAGAGTCTACCCCAGTTCATGCAAGTGCAAATGTAATGCCAATAGGAATACTTCAAACTGATGGTGGTGGTCAATATTCATAAAAAAGGACAAGTTTGTGAACAGGAAACACAGATTTTGATAACAAACAACTACACATGTTACACAATGTAGCTTTAAAGACTACAGGTAAAAGCCAGTAAATTAGAATATTTTGAAAAACTTGATTTATTTCAGTAATTGCATTCAAAAGGTGTAACTTGTACATTATATTTATTCATTGCACACAGACTGATGCATTCAAATGTTTATTTCATTTAATTTTGATGATTTGAAGTGGCAACAAATGAAAATCCAAAATTCCGTGTGTCACAAAATTAGAATATTACTTAAGGCTAATACAAAAAAGGGAGTTTTTAGAAATGTTGGCCAACTGAAAAGTAAGAAAATGAAAAATATGAGCATGTACAATACTCAATACTTGGTTGGAGCTCCTTTTGCCTCAATTACTGCATTAATGCGGCGTGGCATGGAGTCGATGAGTTTCTGGCACTGCTCAGGTGTTATGAGAGCCCAGGTTGCTCTGATAGTGGCCTTCAACTCTTCTGCGTTTTTGGGTCTGGCATTCTGCATCTTCCTTTTCACAATACCCCACAGATTTTCTATGGGGCTAAGGTCAGGGGAGTTGGCTGGCCAATTTAGAACAGAAATACCATGGTCCCTTCCCTTTGCCTCTCTATTAATGTGTTTGGACACAGAGCTCTGAGAACAGCCAGCCTCTTCAGCAATAACCTTTTGTGTCTTTCCCTCCTTGTGCAATGTGTCGATGGTCGCCTTTTGGACAGCTGTCAAATCTGAAGTCTTCCCCATGTTTGTGTAGGCTTCAGAACTGGACTGAGAGACCATTTAAAGCCCTTTGCAGGTGTTTTGAGTTAATCAGCTGATTACTTTGTGGCACCAGGTGTCTTCAAAATTTAACCCTTACACAATATTCTAATTTTGTGACACACGGAATTTTGGATTTTCATTTGTTGCCACTTCAAATCATCAAAATTAAATGAAATAAACATTTGAATGCATCAGTCTGTGTGCAATGAATAAATATAATGTACAAGTTACACCTTTTGAATGCAATTACTGAAATAAATCAAGTTTTTCAAAATATTCTAATTTACTGGCTTTTACCTGTATATGCTGGAAAGTAAGCTTTATGTAAACCCTTAAAGCTATGCATTTAGTAAAAAAAGTTACTGAAGTGTAAATAACCTGATCAATGCTGTTAATACATTGTATCAATTTTTGTGCTAGACAAGCCTGTAACACTACACTTTGGAGGAGGGAAAAATCTACTAATTATATTCAGAATTTCTTTCAATACAAATGAAGCTCTTGCTTGGGTGCATTTTGAGTCAGTGGAAGTAAGTCTATAGCAGGTTTTGCCACATGCAAACCCTGAAACCAGATTATCCTCAACCTGGTAAGAAATGTGAAATGCAATTACAGTAATAACTAACATGTTATCAATGTATGTATTCACTGGTAGTGGGCAGAAAGAAAACTGCATCGTACTGTATCAGTACTGACTGCCTGATAACAAACTTCTATTTCTTTAGTTTTTTTAGGTCAACATTGTTAGTCTGTGTGTTTACCTCAATTAAAAGAACTGCTTATAGCAGTCATGAGCTTGAAACACACACACACACACACACACACACACACACACACACACACACACACACACACACACACACACACACACACACACACACACACACACACACACAGTACCTCTAAATAATGAATATTTCACAATATCTAAGTCCTTTTACCTTGGAATGACCTGATTGTCCCACCCTGTATATGTGTGTGTGTGTGTGTGTGTGTGTGTGTGTGTGTCACTTCATTTCCATAGAGGTATGTGGAAGTGCATTCAATCTACTGCTCGAGCAAAGACATTGACACTAATACAGACCCAGAGGACTTGGTCCAATGACACAGAATATTTAGAACATTAATGCCCTTTTTCTTAGTTTTTACATCTCTGTGGCTTAGTGATGTAGCCTTTGTCCTATTTTCACCACATTGGTTGTATGGGACGAAATATAACTCATGACATTAATCACAACCCATTTCCTTCTGAACCACCTATGCTTTCTTTAACGATTCCCTAAATAATATTTGATAAAGAAAATATATTTGTGAAGTAAAATGCCTTAAAATAAATCCCACTCATCATCAGAGTTCCCTCTTTCTGATTTATTATAGAAAAGACAATCTTCAAAAGTGCACTGCATGAATGACTAATTATCATAATTATGTTTATGTTACATGCCACTGGGTTGAATTCCCCACAAGATTCACTGGATTGCTCTATGACATAAAACAAGAGGGTACTGTTGTTCTAGCACCAACAGTGCTGAAGCTGTCTAACTGTCTCACACTTTTATAAAAAAACAACAAATATCTTAATTCAACTTCAATGCTATGATCACCTTTAAAGGGTGCTTTGAGTCCTTGCACACGTTTTTTTGGTTCTCCAAAAGCTGCTAAATCATAGGTGTTTTATACAGCTGTCACCTACTTTAATAGCTACAGTGAGTTAGTTTGCACACAAAACACATATCCAGTCAGAGACACACACACACATGTAAAATGAGAGCAATAAGGGAATTGCTTTTTCTCGTTCTTTTTGTCTCTCTTTCTCCATGGTAATTTAAGAGGCCCAGTTAAAAGTGTCTCAGAGAGAAATGCAACACACATTCTGTGTGCACTAATCACATGCGGCAGGTTTTTTAAACAAATTCCACACAGCGAGGTGAGTTGCGTCACACGTTAAAGAGCCAGGCAGGCAGTACAAGAATTACACAGGGAAAAATTCACAAAGTGTATTAGAGCTCAAACTGCTGTGTCTAGGACAGATTATTTTTTTCATCTTAACTAAAGAAGGAATATCCTCCAAAGCTTGTATATTGTAGTTGGTTCTCGCTTCTTTTAAGGCCATGTGGGTTATTTCAGGTGTATTATTAATAAACATGTACAAGTTGGGATGAGAGTTAAGGTCAGACTAGTCTATATCCTTGATGTTACACTTCCGGATTTGTTCTGGGGCCCAGGAAATTCCGACGAATGTATATATTTCCCATTTCCTTCCACCTTCTTTGTGTTGGGATTTTAAATCCGGTGGATTAATAAGGAATATTATCGACTGCTCCTCAGATCTCAGCAGGGTAAATTGAGACAGCTAGCTATACTATCTGTCCAATCTGAGTTTTCTCCCGCACAACTATTTTGTACGGAGTTAAGGACCGCCCATGACGGATCTGATTGGTTTAAAGAAAGAGCACGCTTTCCTCCCATTCCTATTCGACTAGCCAGACCCTCCTTCAGCATGCTTTGGAGGAGGGTCTGGCAATGCGAGACTAAGGTCAAACTAGTGGTGCAAGTAGTAAGTCCACTGTAATATAAATTTTGGAAGAAAAAAAAACACTACTGCACCGAATCCATTACCCCCAAATGGGATGACAAGCAGGAGAGAGGAAAGAGATGAAAAAGTCCCTCACAGCATGTCGCTTGCTAATTTAAAAAGAATAATGAAGGAAAGGAACACTGCCTTGACAGCTCTGACAACTCATTCTTTTCTCTGTCTCACCCATGTTTTCCTTTTGTCCTCTTTTTCCTCTTTTTCCACTTATACCCACTTTACTGTCCCCTCTCAACCCTCTTCTTCCTCTCTCTCTCTCTCTCTCTCTCTCTCTCTCTCTCTCTCTCTCTCTCTCTCTCTCTCTTCACCCAGTGCTTGCCAAACACCTCGCTCTTGTGTTCACATGAAAGACAATTAGGCCCAGTGACATCAAACCCTGCAATGACAGTTGTGTCGACACACACAGAGGCACAATCCACCTCTCCTCTGCCAGACAGTTTTCTGTTCACTGCAAGAGAGGAAGAGGAGCCCATGGAGTGGAGAGGAGAGGAGAGGAGAGGAGAGGAGAGGAGAGGAGAGGAGAGGAGAGGAGAGGAGAGGAGAGGAGAGGAGAGGAGAGGAGAGGAGAGGAGAAGCGAAGAGAAGAGAAGAGAAGAGAAGAGAAGAGAAGAGAAGAGAAGAGAAGAGAAGAGAAGAGAAGAGAAGAGAAAAGAAGAGAAGAGATCTTGGGCCACTTAAACAGACTTTCATTGTGTAGTGTGCATCCTAATTATGATTATGCATTATCTTCAGAATATATTTACATGGTGCCTGACAATCAAAGGCAACTCCTCATTTATATCCTAACTATGAAGAGAAAGACAGAAGCAGGAGAACCATATGTATAGAAAGATGCGTCTCTGTCTTTGCAAAAAGACTACATAATGTATGCTTCTATGAGTGTGTGTCTACTCAGAATTATCAGAGTTACCACTTGATAGTTTCAGGTAATATCAATTTTTTTTTTTTACTTTTTTTGTGGATTTAAAATAAGTCATTAGAGATTTTGTGTACTGCTGCACAGATGGTGCTGACTGTTGAGCCCAACGTTCCTTGAAGACAAAAATGACAAAAAATACTTTAAAAAAGGTATCCATTAATAAACTTTATTAATGAAATGAATGATTAAGGTAGTAAATGATGAATGAATGAGGAAAGAGCTCACCTCTTACCAGCGTAATCAGGCTATTGATTAAGTCAGCTTTTCTCATAGAATTGACCATTTCTTATAGATTATCAATACTTGGGCCACTTAGGCCATTTAGAGGTGACTATGCAGCAAGAGCCCTGTTGCAACTAATAGCATGGAATTTAGTCACATTTAGTTTTAAGTATCTGTACGTGTGTTTTTTTTTCAAGTGATGCGATCATGTATTTTGAGTAGATAAAAAGTGATCACGAATTGATTTGAGTAAAATCTTGTCTTGTTCTCTTATTAACAGTGAAATTAAATTAATGTATATTTTTTGTGATTATCAAAAAATGCTTGGGCCAATTTCATAATTAATCAAATGTGATACTCAAAAAGAAAAGAGAGAAAAACTGAGGTTAGTGTGCACGCACGCACGCGCACACACACACACACACACACACACACACACACACACACACACACACACACACACACACACACACACACACACACACACACACACACACACACACACACAGATGTTTTCCACTAAATGTGGTGGGAAGGGGAACCTGAGCTGGACCAGGAGTGGGATAACGGGAGTCCAGGAATAGTGGCAATCAATGAATGGATAGATGGGTAGATGGATGGATAGAAGGACAGAAGGGGGTAGGTGGTGAATGGGGGAAAGTTTAAGGGAGAGAAGATGAGTGGTCTCCTGGGTGGAGTGGTGATAGTCTTGCTGAGTGTCTGTGAGACCAAATCCTTTCCAAACTGAGGGGAGAAATGTGGAAAGAGAGGAAAAGAGACAGGTAAAAGAAGTATAGCAGTATGCATATAAAGGCATTGGAAGAGATGAAGTGGACAGTATTATCAACCTCACACCTCTTTTCCAACAATACCCTCTAATTGAACATAATTTAGGATTTGGGTTTAAATCATTGCATTACAATTACATTTTTATTAAATGAACTGTAATATTAACTCAGAGTCATGTCACCTACAGAGGTTTTCTGATGACTCTGCAGTTGTTGAGTGTATAAGGGATGGACAAGAGTACAGAGCGCTGGTGGATGACTTCGTGGAGTGGTCTGGTAAGAGTCACCTGCTGCTGAATGTGGATAATACCATAGAGATGGTGATTGACTTCAGGAGAAAGCAAATGACTCCGCAGCCCCTTTGCATCCTGGGGAGAGATGTGGACATGGTTGAGGAGTACAGATACCTGGGTGTCAACATCGACAACAGGCTGAACTTGAAAACCAACAGCACTGCTGTTTATAAGAAGGGGATGAGCAGACTCTATTTCCCGAGGAAGCTGAGAACCTTCAATGTGTAGAGCAGAATGTTGTGGCCAGCGCTCTGTTCTCCTCAGCAGTGCTTACCACATCTGCTAACCAAGAAGCCCTTTTATTTATACCAAGCATCTGAAATTATGTTATAATTGAACCAGTGGCGTAAGCACAAATAGTAGTTTGGACGGGCAAGTACAAAAGTGAGTAGGCCATTTTCAAAAAGATTTTACCAATTTTACCTTCCAACATATACTGCATTACGGCAAACGCAGTACTGTGTCCAACATGCTCAACCAACAATGCTCAGTCTAAAAAGTTTGTACACAACAATATAGACAAAAATCTGTCGTTTTTAACCTATTAACCTATAAACCTATGTTAACCTATTCAGGCTCAAATATATTTGCACCGGCAGAACCAGCAGCATATGCTCTGCACAGCACTGTTATTAACCATTTTATTGCACAAAATGGCAAGTAAAGATCAACCCAAACAGCAGAGAAGGTGTTTACATACTATATGACATAGAATAGCCTACATCAGACAGAAATCACACATGTAACATATCCTTTGTGCATTCATGCAGCATTGTTTGATCAGGACTACTGTCAGATCATGAGGAGCAAATGCGCTCGCAGCAGTAAAAGAAAATCTAAGAAATGAAAACTTCCAGCCAAGCATTGTCTGAATTATGACAGATATCATTTAAAGTGTCCAGCAAGGCGCCAAATCTTAGACAGTGTATCAAGTTGACGGCAGTGACAGGATCAAAGAAAATTAAAAACTACATCACTCACAGATAAGTTATCTTTTCATTTAATGTGGGCAAAACACAAAGACGCGTTTTAGCTAGAAGCCATCCTCAGTGTTCACCATTTCTTACTAAATAGGACAGTTACTAGGTTACATAAATAATAACGCAAAAAGCATGAAACACGTTGTAGGCTGTCAGCTCTGCTGTGGAAATGTCATAGACAGAAAGAAATGGACCAACAAATCCCGTTGTTCTGGACGGAGACCAGTGAAGGATATTAGAAGCACTTTTCCGGTGAGTGCTGAGCGTTACTGCGCAGCCTCCAACTGAGCTTGACGACGCTGATGTGATGTGAGCAGTGTCTAAAAGTAGTAAGTCTGCCAAGAGAACTCTCAATTGTTCCCAAGCTTGCAGAGACAGAGAGTGTAGGTATATGCTAGGCGATAACATAGGCACAGGCTAATTATTGCTAACTAAAATGATAGTTAACATTAGCAATTAAACCTAAACAGCTAATGTAAGTCGAAACTGTTTGCAAGCTTCTCCTGACAATACAGTTTTGACAGATTTGTCGACTATGTGACAGCAAGTTGCGTCGTTATGAAACAATCGTTAGCCTGAGAAAGCGTGAGATACAAGGTAATAATACATTGTTGTGTTTCTTTAGAAATAAACAATAGTCTTTAAACAGTTCAGATGTAAAGTTATTCACAGTCAAAATGACGTAAAAATGAAAGGCGGTCAATGGAATGATAACGCCAGATGAGTGCTTTGTAGCACTAAATGGCGCCATAGGAGCTACGCCTAGAGAGGAGAGGTTTACCCCCTTGGGAAATGTCTGCACATGCTGCAAAAAAACGTATCCTAAAAACTCCTTAAAAATCCTTATTTAAACTCTATTCCATCCAAGAAAACTGTCTGTACCCCTCTAAATTGAAGCCTTTGTTGTCGCGGTCACTTTTAACAGTACATTGCTTAAAACATCCATGGTGCATTGTCTATAAAGCCAGCTCGCTAACGTTAGCCGGTGAAGTCAGCCCCAAGAGTCGGCCTGTTGTTACCATAGCAACCACCTGTTCTGAAGGCTTCCTAATTGTTTGATCCTTATTCTCTGGTTAAACAGTTTTGTTTTATTTTGATCAAAATTGGCTAGACGGGCCAGCGAGTAAAGTGAGCGGGCCAGTGCTGCCCTGGCCCATTACTAACTACGCGCCTGAACTGACCAGCAAAATGCCTCACACAACAGTAAAATAATATTGCAATCCAAATGTAAACATACCACTTTGTCTGCATAAGACATCTTGATATGATACATGAGAGGTATAGAAAAGACATTAAGAAATGACGAAAGAGGTTGTTGTAAGGAACTCTGAAGTTTCCAAGTAGAGGTAATTTCTTTCATAAAGAAAACACACGACTACAACCCCACAACCACAACCGAACCCACACACACATACACCCACACCCACACACTAGAATAGCTGTATTGATGAGGAGGCCTAGTCAATGCCTAGTCAATGACCATCAGAGGAAAACAGAGACCGCCATTAGCCAGCCAGTCAATCGCTAAAGCATTCTGGGTAATTCTAGCACACACATACATCCAGACACAGGGATACACATATTGACAGCAAGACGACACCACTCAGGGGCTTCTTAAGCGAACATTAAGGCCGGACTGGATTTATTTAATCACTCTGTTTGGTATTACTTATATGATCACGTTTTGTCCCTTCCAGCTTTCTGTTTCCTTATGTTTCTCCTCATGCTCTCTATATCTGCTTCCTTTTTTTCACTTTCTCTCTATCTCTCTCGCACACCCTTTTACTCTACGGGCTAAAGTAGCGGTTGGTTGTTCCTCAGGGGTCTTAACCAACTCTCATTAGTGCAGTGCAGTAGTGTGTGTGTGTGTGTGTGTGTGTGTGTGTGTGTATGTGTGAACAAGTGGTGGGAGCATTAGCCAGCCAGCTAATCAATAGGAAAAACCACTGGGCCCCTGCTTATGTTACCATCAGCGCTATTTATAGGGAAACACACATGCCCACAAAAAAAATAGCCGTATGCTATCACACACACTGTTGATAGAGTGTTTGACTCATGCCTTTAAATTCAAAATCAACGTTAACCTGATAAGATTCAGGGAAATTTTTAGCAAAACTGTGACAGCAGGAGAGGGACATGAAAACATATGTTTATAAGAAACACTACTGCTACTGAAGGTCCTCAGCATGTGTGGACTCTTTTCTGTGCAATCTCCATTTCTAATCTACGTTACAATAACGTGTTGCACCTAACGTTAGCATCAAATTACTAAGAACTGACTTGTGACTTTGATTGGCCAATCATCTTGCCCGACATACTGTTTTACTAGCCTCGGGCCGTTGCTCTTTTCACACCCTGAATGACCACACACAAAAAAAAAAAACCTGAAACAAAATTAGTTTTATTTATTTAGGCCATCACCTGTAGATTGGCAGAAGATTGTTGACCTGGAGACGTAACTGCATTTACTTTTTAAGACTTTTTTGGGCAAGACACAATGTCAAAGGGTGACTGCTTATTACATATGTGTGTTTCTAATGTTTTAGGCTATGCTGCATGGAATGCTTTTGAATGTTTACAAAACAGGCACTCTAGTGGCCCAAAGATCTAAGAAGTATAACACATAATTGCAATTTCCCTGATTTGAATCCAACTGGGGACCTTCGTTGCACGTCACCCCCTCTGTCTATCTTTCCTTTTCTCTTCTCCTCTACTGAACTGTGAAACCAACCAAGCCAAAATACCAAACAATATTCTTAAAATGCATTAAAAAAAAATTACTCAAGGTAAAATTAAATTATGTTAAGGCTTCATCTAAATCCAAATAATGACAATATAACTTTTTCTCTTTGACTTCCTCCACTGTCTCACCCTCCCTTAGCCTCTCTCTCCCCCTTATCTGTCGTTCCTAGTGGGAGTGAGACAGATTAACGTCAACACTGGTTTTACTTATCATACTGTAGCCAGCACAATCCTGCAACCCTGCAAGGGATAGAGTGGAATGGAAGCAAACTGCATCACCATGCAAAACACTGCACAAAACACACATACTTACTGTACATAGACACATGAAGTGGTACACTTCACTGATGTACTGCATGTTCAGTTGGGAGTTGTTGATACTGACAGGGACTGATCAAAGTCTTACCAATATTTGAAGACTGAACTTCAGGTTCCTTCACTTAATATTCAAAAGGCTAATTTCTCTAATGTTCAGCAATATATGCAATGCAAGTATGCTAGCTATGAAAAGCACTCAGTGTTCAAGCTGTTTTTTATGTAAGTCTATGGAACCGCTTACATGCTACACTGAAGCAAATTACTTCATGGCCCACCAAGTTGTGATTACATTTCTGTAAGTCTTCTGGTAGTCTTCTGGTAGCTGTGCCAAGTTGTGGGTGTTACATATAAAAAAAACGATTTTCAAAGTTTTATATTAAATATATTTATGGTTCTATATAAATTTAAGTTTTTTCATGTATGTGTGCATAAGTGAATATGTGATGTGCAGTCCTTGGGTTGACAAACAAACCCACCTGTGTATGGGTGTATGCGAATTTATGTGGACCTATCTTTGTGTATTACTCAAAGGTCCCCCCGCCCTCTGATACACAAGAACAAACATTCACACACACAAACAGTTAGAGCTTAATGAAGCAGAACTCAACCTGGTGCCCATTAGCCTGATAATTAATAATTTCTCCCTGCCTCCTAACACACTTATCAACTTGCAGAGGAGGTTGGGTGTGTGTGTGTGTGTGTATGTGAGCGTATGCGTGAAGGGTATGTGTGTCTGTTTGTGCCTGCCAGTGCTTATGCACTTTGACAGATAAGAGATGTGGTTGGTAATGACATATGTGTATGTGAACATGTTTGCACATACTGTAAGTTTGTATGTCACTGCTGTTATGTGAAAAGCACTACACATAAATGTAGTTTGTGTTGCTGTTGTCCACCATATTTAGATCAATTAGGATAGGCTAAATAATAGAAACACCTCTTTGTATAATGCAATACAACAACAGCACCACCACAAAATGACCACACAGTTGAATCAACACCTCTCCTAAAAGGTTTTAACAAAAACTGAACATTAAAACATTGATCAAGGTTTTCATTGCAGGAATCTTGCATTAGACTGCATTGGTTTTAGCTAAGTGTACCTAATAAACTGACAACTGAGTGTTTTGGACATGTAAACATCATAAAGCAAGCTAGTGTTTGCCATAGATGGTAGAAAGTTGATATTGTAAGGGTAAAAGGTTTTCCCACAGCGTTGTTACAACTATGTGATAAAAGTAAGGCAGCAGAGAATAAAATCAGATTAACAGAAGTGACTTAAAACAGGAAAAAGGCAATAAAAATCATAGCTCAAAAAAACTGAATTGTGACAGCCGATGGTTGAACATGCAGAGCATCAGCACCAATGAAGGCTCTAACATATACACACACACACACACACACACACACACACACACACACACACACACACACACACACACACACACACACACACATACACTTTCACACCTTAAAACCCTCTAAAACTCCTTGGCTTACATATAGACCATCACTCTTCAATGGTTGCTGTAGTGTCAGTAGTTAAAAAGAGAGAAACAGACTGACGGGGACAACCTCAAGATTGCAAATGATGTACCATAATGTTCTGGACTGGGATCCATTCTGTGTCCGCTTCCTCTTCTTCCTTCTGTGTGTCACTTATTCTTACTGCTGTGATCTAGATATTGGTGGAAACAGAGAGAAAGAGAGGGAAATACACAGACAGAGTCAGAGAGGAGGAAAGCAAAAGGAAAAAGGAGATTAAACGAGGAAAAAAGGTTAAACAGCAAGGCTACAATTTGCTTTAGAAATAAAAGGTGTTACTCTTTTCTCTCATTCAGCCAATTTCATTCTTTCCTTCTCTCCTTTATTTTTCTTATTTTTCATTTCTTCATGTTCTCCTTTATCCCCTGCACTGCACTCACTCTACCTCCATCCCCTCCTTCACCTCCCTTCTCTCTATCTCTGTGAATAGAACTTCAAAAGCCTCTGAGTTAGATGGGGAGTGACAGTGTTTGCTATTGGTATGCAGGCAGATATGTCTGCTCCAAAGTGTTAGTCTAAAGGCCTCAGCTAAGTGTTTGTCAAGACTTAAAGCCATTGTTCTCCTCTCCTCTCCTCTCAGATCTCAGACCGCTCCCTTTCTCTTGCTCCACTTTTGTACTTTGATGGAGCATTTTACTGCTGTGTGTGTATGTGTGTATACAGGGAGACCGTTTTGAGACAATGTGTGTGTAAAAGGTTGTGCTGAGAGAATGTGTTCACTTTTACGGTTGTGTTTATATGCGTAGGGAATTTTACCAATAAGCAAAACCCATCCACTTGTTGCAATTGGTGAAGACTGGATTTTAGCAAAGATAAATAAGGTCTTTCTAAGTCAATGTGATGGTAACATGTTTTGTCCAAGGTTCCACTGATCTAGATTTCATTCAGTGTTTGCAAAGTGGTTACACTGAATAAAAAAGTGCTCCCTATTTTTTTTGATTTTGTGGTAATATTATGTTAATAAAAAGTAAGTTTAAAATGTGTCAAATGTATAAGAACAATGAAACAAATGTGTTTTGCTGTCATCAACATTAACTTATCAAGTGCAAAGGGCCTTCTGTCAGTGCTTTCCTGCGATTACATATGTGAGCACTGGGCTTTTAACAGTAGAATATGTATCATATCTATGGGTTTATGTGAGAATTTAAAAACACAATGTGGTAGAAATTTCATAGCTCTCAAAAGGCTGACATTTAGGAGATGCAAAATGTCCTGCAAGAAACTAATAGCCTACATCTAATACACCAGAAAACATCAATACTATACATTAGTCTGTTTTGCCTAGTTAGTACTTTATGTCAAAGATGACAGTCTCCATCTAGGTTTTTGATTTATAGGTCACGATTCAATTCTATTTAGCCGTGTACTGGTAAGCTTTGCGGTCTGTTTGTTGTTCTTCAGACTTGCGCAAGTAGGCAGGTAGTGGACAAAGTAAAAAATACTGGGGGAATCTCATTTTCTGATTTTGAAAGCTCATTTTGATGAATTTTGAGAGTTCTAAAGCTTGATAGAATTAGACAGCACCACCAAAACAACATAGAGGAAAGCCTAGAACAGTCAGTTACCAAAATGCAAAGCTTGGTTTTAGGTTTTGATGGTTTTTGAAATGGTCCAACAATTTTAAATGTAATGCATTTATGTGATCAGAAGCCATTAACTATGAGTAAACTTTTCACTTTGTTAAAATGTTTTTTTGGTTGTTTTTATTAAAGCCTAAATATTTAGTTCACAACGGGGCTTCTGTCATCTACTTTTTTCTTCGAGTTGTATTAATGGTCTGGTTTCAACGCAGAGTTTGAAAAAATTAAATTCATCTGTCATCTGATGGCCAGCAAATTCCAACAGTCCTTCATTCAACCCCCATTGAATGCGATGTACAGTAAGTGTAGTTTCAAATACAGCAGCATTGTGTTTATCCTGACATAAAGCCAAGCTGTTGGCTGGCTCATTTTACAAACAAAGAAAAAAACATTAGCTAAAAAAAATGAATGTTGCTTTCTTGTTTTCCATCTTCCTCTTCCCATCCCTCCATAGCTTGCCCTCTGTCATTTACTCTTGACTCTCACCCTCCTCTTTTCAATCTCTCCCATCTTCCCTTGCGTGTGTGTGTGTTTGTGTGTATACACTACATTCCTAACAGAGTTACACTCAAGGCAAACAAAAAAGAGCTCTTTCTTTGAAGCCAAACCCAACGTTCTATAGGGTGGAACTGTTAATCACTGATAACCCTGCAGCATCTCATCTCCCCGTGTCTCACCCCCCACTCTTCCATTCTTGCTGTCCTCTCTCACTGTCTGTCTCTTCACCTCATACCTCACCCCCTTTCTTATTGTCTTACCGGTATTTCTCTACTCTCTGTCTTTTTCTCCCTCTCTCTTCCCATTTAGTCAGTTTTCACAAGAGAGTTAGCATCTTGTAGTGGTGTTTGGCTGATCACCACTGATGTGTGTGTGTCCTGCTGCTAGGTACTGCAAGTGGTGTGGCAGTGAGCGTGGTGAGCGTGGTGCCAGTAAAGCAGATTATGAGTTGATTTTGGCGAAGGAGGCTGGTAATTCCTTTAAACCAACAAAGCCGTTCCATTAGCCCCCCGCTGGTGTCCTGAAAACAGACACTGTAACGCTCCCAAAACAGAGAAAGCACGGATAAACATACACACTCGTACAGTGTACTATTTCAAACCATGTCAACATGAAAGTACGCACACTTTTTATCTAACATGAAACCTATACTGTACGCGCACACAGAAGGCGTCCTGCGTCCGTCGCATTTAAATCTGAAAGCATATAGTAAACTAACTAGCCATACGTCCAGGGCACACACACTTTTTTTCCTAGTGATGCTACATTGTAAACAACAAATCTGTGTTGATATCATAGAAATAAACAAAAGAATCCTCCTACAAATAAGATGCAGCTGCTGTGTTGTAGACAGAATCCCGAGGTGGGCTTGGGATTAGGGATGGGCTGGTATGAGATTCCGATGGTATGATTATTACAACTTTACATTACAACTTTAAAATGTATTATTTTGAAATGTCTGGGTAAAAAAAAAATATTTTTTTCATTGAACACAATGTATTTTAGTTAGAAACACAGCACACTGGCAGGGAGAGGGATAAACTGCCCTGTCTGTCCTTAAAAACAGCTCATAGCTTAGGAACAGTATGACAGAAAATGTTAGTTGTTTTGAAACAGAGTTTTTTTCAAACCGCTGTATACAGTGGGGCTCAAAAGATTGGGCACCCCAGGTAAAATTTTTTATTAATGTGCATAAAGAAGCCAAGAAAAGATGGAAAAATCAAAAGGAATCAAATGACAGATTAGACATTCGTATGTCACAAAAAGTTAGATTTTATTTCCATAATTTACACTTTCAAAATAACAAAACAAAAAAATGGCTTCTGCAAAAGTTTGGGCACCTTGCAGAGTTAATACCTCGTACTGCCCCCTTTGGCAAGTATCACAGCTTGTAAACGCTTCTTGTAGCCAGCCGAGAGTCTTTCAATTCTTGTTTGAGGTATCTTCGCCCATTCTTCCTTACAAAAGTCTTACAAAAGGCTGTCTGTCACTCACTGCTCTTTAAGGTCTATCCATAGATTTTCAATTATGTTGAGGTCAGGAGATTGTGAAGGCCATGGCAAAACCTTCAGTTTACACCTCTTGATGTAATCTACCGTGGATTTTGAGGTGTGTTTTAGATCATTATCCATTTGCCATCCTCTCTTTGACTTCAGCTTTTTCACAGACGGCATCAAGTTAGCGTCCAAAGTTTGCTAACATTTTATTGAATCAATTTTTCCTTCTACTCGTGAAATGTCCCTTGTGCCACCGGCTGCAATACAACCCCAAAGCATGATCGATCCACCCACATGCATGCAACAGTTGGATAGAGGTTCTTTTTAGGGCTGCACGATCATGGCCAAAATGATAATCACGATTATTTTACAATCTTCTTATGTTGAAGTTGTATGTTGTATAGACATACAGCTGCAACAGACGTAAATGAAAATTAGCTATCTGAAATATATATATATTTTTTAAATGCATCTCTGAGAAAGCTCCTTCACTTGTTTTCAACAATAACTGATTAAAAGAGCTAGGGAGAGAGGGGGAGTGCTAGTCACAGAGAGACGGCTGATCATTATGAACGGGTTCAGCACAGGTTGAATGGCGGACACGTCGTGTGTACGAAATGTCTCTATCGTCACTGGGCGGCATTTTTATAAACTATGATATTCTGGCCATGGGTCACATCTCTTGCCCAGGTCCAGCAGGCTCCGTCTCACACGCTGTTACTCTACCAACTGAAGTTAGTTGCATTCAATAACTTCTTCTGTGTTTTTCACCGTGCCCGCCGCGATAGCAGTTCTATTTCGTATAGGCTTCGCCCTCTAAGGGCTACGCTATTGGGTTTATCCCCTTCGCGCATGCGCAGTCGTGAAGATTTTCTTTCCCGCCCTTGCGTCCAGCACGGGCCTCAACTACGTCCGCATTTACTGTATATGTACACAGCGGACCCGTTGTTCGTCTCCCACTTTTTCTTCAACCTCGCAGTATGAAGACAAGCCCTAGACTCTCCAGCGGTGCTCGCATCTGCCCCTCCTGCCGGACCGGCTACATCCTACCGCCGGACCTCCACCCCCGATGCGAGTCCTGCCTCGGCGCCGTTCACGCCGGCAAGGCTCTCACCCGCCACGCCTCCTGTCAGTTTTGCGCCCGCCTGTCATCTAAAGAGCTAAATCGACGGGCGGAAGCTTTTCTGGTTTGCCAGGCTGGTGGCGACGGGGACGGCAGCTGGGCAGACGGACGGGAATCCGCGACACCCTGGAACCACTGGCGGACGGCGTTTTGACGAGCATGAGTCCGCTGGCTCAGTTCCTCGGACTGCGCCTCCGTAACTGGTTTTCCTTCCTCCCTCTGGGAGGATCCCCCTCTTCCCCCCTGGGAGGATTGGGCCTTGAGACGGCGATCGATGCCCTCCCACTACAGCTCTCCCCGTCTCCCGAACGGCCAGGGGCACCGCTTAAGCAGCCTTCCCCTTTGCCCCAGTCGGCTCCAACCTCCACCACTAAGGCTCTCTTCGCTGATCTGCCGGAGATCATCAGGAAGGCGGCGGAGCTGAGAGGCATAGCGCTCCCGGCGGAGCCGCCAGCCCCGCCGCGGCCTTTGAGCGGGATGTTTACGCCCAGGAGCAGCCCTCTTCACGGGCACCGCTCTGGCCGCGCTTCGGGGAGCTTCGGCCTTTTGTGGAGGAGGCTTTTTCACAGCCTGGGAAACTGAAGGCTCCCGTCTCTCGCTACGCCCCGTTTACTCGGGTTCAAGGCGACACAGAGTAAAGGAGCCTGGAGGGGAGCCTGGCGTCAATTCTGCTCCCGAGAGCCACCTTTTTCGGCCACCGGAAGCCCACGCCTCCCTCTCCCCAAGATCAAGTGTGCGCCCAAGTCACTGACCGGGCCCACCAATGTGCTGCCCAAGGGCTGGCAGCACAAAACAACATCGCCTTACTGGCCTCCGCCGTCTCCGCCATGGCCACAACCCCTGGCGCCCTCCCCTCGGAGCTGGCCACGGAAATTGGCAAAGCCATGACCGCCATCCTCACCCTGACCACGGCGTCCACGGTGGCGCTGTCCAGGGTCATGGCTTGGCAGACTGTGGCCCAGCGAAACATCTGGCTCCACATGTCCCAGCTGCCCGCGGAAGTTAGACGCGAGCTTCTGTACGGCTCCATAGCCCCCAATGGACTATTTGGGCCCCGCCTACAGACTGCCACGTCCCATCTCCATCAAGCGACGGAGGACGCGGAGCGGCTTCGGAGGCTCGGCTCGTGGAAAGCGGCTCCTCCACAGCCCCGCCGTCGACACAACGACCGCTACAAAGGAAGCGCCCACAGCATCCGCTGCGGCTGCGTCCTCTCAAGCTCCGGCTTCAGGGCCCCCACCTGGCTCCTCCGCAGCGGCAACCGGCACCACACGGCCGGCAAGCTGCGCGGCCGGAGGACCATGAGAGCGGCTCCCACCTGGTCCAATCCGCCTCCCGAGCCACCCAGCAAGCAGCAACGACGGTGGCAATGACGGGACGCGGGATCGCCTGTCACTCCCAGCTGAGAGTTGGAAACACAGCGGCCCTTTTAAGGGCCACACACTCACATCTAAAGAGCCGTTTCCCCTCAGCCGAACAGCCGTTGTTTGCTCTAAACAGCTAGCTGTTATGACAGCCGTTCCCACACAACACACCAGACCGCTGCTGCACGCGGGCGCCACTGCCTCCTCGCTATGCTGGCAACGGGAATGACCCACCCACGGCGGACGACGCCGCTCATCCACCTCCTCCCCCACGGCGATGCCGGCGGGACGAGGGATACACTAACCCAGTGGCCGCTCCCGCCCCACAAGGCGGCGGCTGGCCACTGCCCTTTCGAAAAAGCCCTACCAGGGGCTGGGCGACACGATCACTCGTCTCGCCCAGCGGCGGGATGGGCTCTGCGCTCCTGCTCGCCATGTCGGTGAACAACACTCAGACATGTGCTCGCCCGCTATCAGAGTGCAGCGCGGCATGGGTCAGTTTGACACACATGGATTCATGGATGTCAAAACTGATAACACAGGGTTACACACTTCAGTTCGCCTCCCCCCCGCCTCCTTTCGCGGGCGTGTTGGAGACTACGGTATCATCCCTAGCAGAGTCAGACGCTATGACGTCAGAACTAGAAGGGCTGCTGTTAAGCGGAGCTATTTCCCGCGTCCCTCCAGAGGAGGAGAACGGGGGTTTTTACTCTCGCTACTTTCTCACACCGAAGAAGTCAGGGGGACTGCGTCCCATCCTCGACCTGTCACAGTTCAATCGATACATCATGGAGCGCCCCTTCCACATGCTCACCATCAAGCACGTGTTGGAATGTGTGCGCCGCCACGAATGGTTTACGTCCGTGGATCTGAAAGACGCTTACTTTCACGTACAAATCATTCCCAGGCACAGGAAATTCCTACGGTTCTCCTTCCAAGGGGCTCGTTTCCAGTACAACCGGCTGCCGTTCGGGTACTCGCTAGCCCCCCGCACCTTTTCCAAGTGCATGGAAACGGCGCTCCAGCCTCTACGAAAGAGGGGCATCAGAGTCCTTTTTTATTTGGACGATCTGCTCATTCTAGCCCCCTCTCGGGAGCAGGCGGCGCTACAGACTATGGACGTCCTGCAGCACCTGCAAACGCTGGGCTTTGCCATAAATTGGCAAAAGAGCGCTCTGGTCCCCGCACAATCAATAGTTTATCTGGGCGTGGACATAAACTCGATCACCATGAGAGCCAGGTTGTCGGCACCAAGGCAGGACGCCCTGACCTCTCTGTTGTCCCGCTTCAGGCCACACACAACAGTGTCAGCGCTGTCAGTGATGCGGCTCCTGGGCATGATGTCCGCGGCACACACGGTGGTTCCCCTGGGTCTCCTCCACATGAGGAAGATACCAAAGGTGGTTTCATCGCCAACGGCTCGATCCCGTTCGCCACAAATGGCGAACGCTGTCCATCCCTCATTCCCTCCGGTCAGACCTGGCATACTGGGGGAATCCCCGGACCCTGTCTTCCGGGGTTTCCTGGGCAGAGTGACGTCATATGTGACGGTGTACACAGACGCGTCCCTCACTGGCTGGGGGAATGTGCGAGTCACAGGTGGTGGGAGGGGACTGGCCTCCTCCCCCTCTCCCCCACATAAACTGCCTGGAGCTGTCCACGGTGCTGAAAGTGCTGAAACACTTCACCCCGGTGGTGACGGGGAGATATGTCGTCGTGCGGACCGACAACATTATGGCGGCAGCGTTCATAAACCGCCAGGGCGGTATACGCTCAGCCCAGCTGCTGGAAATAGCCAGACGCCTCCTGCTATGGGCGCACAGTCATCTGCTGTCTCTCAAAGCAGTGTATATCCCCGGGGTTTTGAACCGGGCGGCCGACCTGATGTCGAGGGGAGGGCCCTCCCACAACGAGTGGAGATTGAATCCCACTATTGTTCAAACGCTATGGAACAGGTTCGGGGAAGCGAAGGTGGATCTGTTCGCTTCGCGAGAGAACACACAGTGCACACTGTGGTTTTCCTTGAGCGCACGGGACAACCCTCCCCTTGGCGTAGACGCCTCCTCCCACCAGCCCTGGCCGAAAACCCTCCTATATGCTTTTCCTCCGGTCCCGCTGATACCTCGCCTCCTGGAACGCATCCAGGAAGAAAACCTGTCAATTGTTCTGGTGGCACCGGAGCGCACGAGCGCGTCCTGGTTCCCGACCCTCGTCCAGCTGCTGGTGGCTCCCCCATGGCAGATTCCGTGGCAGGGAGACGCACTGTCGCAGCTGAACGGCGCAATCTGCCACCCTCCGGTGATAACCCAGAGGCTGTGGGGCTGGTTGCTGAGCGGGAACGCTTACAGAGATTAGGCTTGCCCCCTGCCGTGGTGCGCACCATCCAGGGCTCCAGAGCCCCTTCTACCATAGCATGCTATGCAGGACGCTGGTCCGCCTTCCAGCGCTGGTGCACAGAGAGGGACATGGATTCCACATCGTGTCCCCTGCCTCTTGTGCTGACGTATCTCCAAACTCTGGTGGATAGCGATTTGGCTCCATCTACAGTCAAAGCGTACGCAGCAGCCATCTCGTCCTGCCACGAAGGCTATGGTGAGAGGACAGTTTTTGCGCACCCCCTGGTGAAGCGTTTCCTAAAGGGGGTTAGGCGTCAAAAACCGGCTGTTCGATCCCTCACCCCCCAATGGGACCTAGCTCTAGTGCTCCGGGCCTCTGGCACAAGCTTCTCTCAGAATGCTGTCGCTAAAAACGGTACTTCTTCTTGCTCTGACGTCAGCCAAAAGAGTGAGTGATTTATGTGCACTGTCAATTTCCCCGTCATGCCTCTCCATTAGAGGGGACGGGAGCGCAGCCACCTTACAACCAAATCCCTCCTTCACACCGAAGATTCTAACTAGTTCTTTTCGGTCGAGGATGTTTTCCCTCGAGGGTTTTTTCCCCCCGCCTCATGCCAACGATGCGGAGGAGGCTTCCCACCGGTTGTGTCCAGTGCGTGCTCTTTCTCAATACATTTTACGCACGGCAAATATCAGGAAAACTCAGCAGCTGTTTGTGCATTATAGAGAACATTCCCAAGGATCAGCCCTCTCAAAACAGCGTCTGTCTAACTGGCTGTGCGAGGCTATTACTCAAGCCTATAGCACGGAAGGGGCAGAGCCCCCCCGCGAAATCCGAGGGCACTCTACGAGGGCTCTGTCGGCGTCTGCGGCTCTTTTTAAAGGCATGGCAGTAGCCGACATCTGCGCGGCAGCCTCGTGGGCTTCCCCGTGCCCTTTCATCCGTTTTTATCTGCGGGACATGTCTGAACCTTCCATGTCCCGTTCAGTTCTGTCCACAGTCATCGACACGTAATGCCGTGTTGGATGTATGAAAAAAAAAAATAAAAAAAAAAAAAAAATAAAAAAATAAAAAATTCCGGATGCCCGATGTCGTTATCAATCTTACATCCATGCTGCGGCAACCCTGCTCTGCTGTCTCACCACTCCTGTTTGGAGTATTTTTTTGTGAGACGCAGTTCTTAATCCCATACATGGTCATAATCACGTTACATGCACGGAGATAATCATGTCATTCCGTCGCATGCACAACAGGGTTATTCACGCACAATTCCCATCATGTTGCGGGCCTTATCAACCTTCTTTCAGGCCACGCCGTTGGCATGGCAGGCTTGAACAGAAGAATGACTGATTGAGCCTACATTGTTGTAGGGAAATGTGGTCTATGTTCGGCTTGTTGGCCCTGTGTCGCAGGTGGCATAGACTACATCAGCTTCGCCCTAACCCAATAGCGTAGCCCTTAGAGGGCGAAGCCTATACGAAATAGAACGATAGTTACATGGGTAACTCCAGATTCTATTAGTATAGGCGTAGCCCTCTAAGGTACGGGCCACCTGCTCCTAGAACATTAGTTGAAGAAAAAGCTGATGTTTTGGGAGACGAACAACGGGTCCGCTGTGTACATATACAGTAAATGCGGACGTAGTTGAGGCCCGTGCTGGACGCAAGGGCGGGAAAGAAAATCTTCACGACTGCGCATGCGCGAAGGGGATAAACCCAATAGCGTAGCCCTTAGAGGGCTACGCCTATACTAATAGAATCTGGAGTTACCCATGTAACTATCGTTACCCGCGGAAACACTGGTACAAATACAGGTTTGCCCCTCATATTTAACAATATACAGCTGTGTTAATAACAATTAAAACTGTAGACAAATGTCAGAAGTGTGGACCGGCGCTGTGTGGCGGGACTGCACGGAGAGTAAGAGGAGAGAGAGTAGAGGAGAGATCCAACACAGGCACGGCTTTACAGAAGAAATCAGTCATGTAATGCAAAATTAAACCATATCCATATAAACAACATTGCAGCGGATGCGAGGACATTAGCACTGATGCGTCTTAGAGGAGCTAACAGCAAACAGACGCTAACAAGCACCGACTAGCACTGGTCACTGCTGTTGTCTGAATAACAACACAGATGGGACAAAATGTTGCGTTTACTGGTAAACTGGTAAACCTTGAGAGCGACGTATAACTGACTATCTGTTGAATTTTCCTCACGTTACTCTGTCCTCTGTGACTGTCTCCATATACAAACTAAGCTGCGCGGTGCAGGGAACAACTCTGACTGGCACATGATCAGACAGTGGTTTACGGAGCGGTAGCGCTATGCAAAAAAACCCAGAGCACTATGAAATTACGCTTAAAAAAAAAATCACACAAATTTGATCGTGGGAAGTCAAAATCGTAATTGTGATTAAAATTCGATTAATTGTGCAGCCCTAGTTCTTTTCATTAAATTCTGTGCCCTTTCTTCTCCAAATGTACTGTACCTTTGCTCATTACGGCCAAGAAGTTCTATTTTAACCTACTCGGTCCACAGAACTTGTTTCCACAATGCATCAGGCTTGTCTATATGTTCATGATTTTTGTGGTGAGGACGTACAGTGAGGAAAATTAGTATTTGGACACCCTGCTATTTTGCAAGTTCTCCCACTTAGAAATCAACGAGGGGTCTGAAATTGTCATTGTAGGTGCATGTCCACTGTGAGAGACAGAATCACAGAAATTACAATGTATGATTTTTTAACTATTTATTTGTATGATACAGCTGCAACTAAGTATTTGAACACCTGAGAAAATCAATGTTAATATTTGGTACAGTAGCCTTTGTTTGCAATTACAGAGGTCAAATGTTTTTCACCAGGTTTGCACACACTGCAGAAGGGATTTTGGCCCACTCCTCCACACAGATCTTCTCTAGATCAGTCAGGTTTCTGGGCTGTCGCTGAGAAACACGGAGTTTGAGCTCCCTCCGAAGATTCTCTATTGGGTTTAGGTCTGGAGACCGGCTAGGCCACGCCAGAACCTTGATATGCTTCTTCCAGAGCCACTCCTTAGTTATCCTGGCTGTGTGCTTTGGGTCATTGTCATGTTGGAAGACCCAGCCTCGACCCATCTTCAATGCTCTAATTGAGGGAAGGAGGTTGTTCCCCAAAATCTTGCAATACATGGCCCCGGTCATCCTCTCCTTAATACAGTGCAGTCAACCTGTCCCATGTGCAGAAAAACACCCCCAAAGCATGATGCTGCCAGCCCCATGCTTCACAGTAGGGATGGTGTTCTTGGGAGGGTACTCATCATTCTTCTTCCTCCAAACATGGTTAGTGGAATTATGACCAAAATGTTCTATTTAGGTCTCATCTGACCACATGACTTTCTCCCATGACTCCTCTGGATCATCCAAATGGTCATTGGCCAACTTAAGACGGGCCTTGGCATTTGCTGGTTTAAGCAGGGGAACCTTCCGTGCCATGCATGATTTCAAACCATGACGTCTTAGTGTATTAACAACAGTAACCTTGGAAACGGTGGTCCCAGCTCTTTTCAGGTCATTGACCAGCTCCTCCCGTGTAGTTCTGGGCTGATTTCTCACCTTTCTTAGGATCATTGAGACCCCACGAGGTGAGATCTTGCATGGACCCCCAGTCCGAGGGAGATTGACAGTCATGTTTAGCTTCTTCCATTTTCTAATGATTGCTCCAACAGTGGACCTTTTTTCACCGAGCTGCTGGGCAATTTCCCCGTAGCCCTTTCCAGCCTTGTGGAGGTCTCTAGTGTCTTTGGACAGCTCTTTGGTCTTGGCCATGTTAGTAGTTGGATTCTTACTGATTGTATAGGGTGGACAGGTGTCTTTATGCAGCTAACAACCTCAAACAGGTGCATCTAATTTAGGATAATAAATGGAGAGGAGGTGGACATTTTGAAGACAGACTAACAGGTCTTTAAGAGTCAGAATTCTAGCTGATAGACAGATGTTCAAATACTTATTTGTAGCTGTATCATACAAATAAATAGTTAAAAATCATATATTGTGATTTCTGGATTTATTATTATTTTTTTAGATTATGTCTCTCACAGTGGACATGCACCTACGATGACAATTTCAGACCCCTCCATGATTTCTAAGTGGGAGAACTTGCAAAATAGCAGGGTGTTCAAATACTTATTTTCCTCACTGTAGAAGAGGTTTTCTTCTGATGACTCTTCTATAAAGACCATGTTTGTACAAGTATCTCTTTATAGTGGAATGGTGTACCACAACTCCAGTGTCTGCCAGGTCTTTCTGGATGGATCGTGCTGTCAAATGTGGGTTTGGACTTGCTTTGCTCACAATCCTGCTAGCTGTTCTGTCTGATATTTTTCTTGGTCTTCCAGATCTTGCTTTAACTTCCACTGTTCCTGATGACGGCCATTTCTTAATTACATTCCGAACAGAGGATATTGGCATCTGAAAATGCTTTGCTATCTTCTTATAGCCTTCTCCTGCTTTGTGAGCGTCAACTATTTTCCAAACGATCCTGTACTGAAGGTGGAGCCTGAAACTGATCGTCCTCCATGTGGTGGTAGTCAGACACTACAGGCATGTCCCTCACAGGCTCAAATGCGTAACCCGCGCCATTAAAATTACTCATTTTTGTGTGTATATAATATGTTGCAGCCAATGCCTATATACCTTCGCAGGTCCTACCATGCCAGTGTCATCATCGAAATTGTCAGCTATATTGATTTGTTTCACTAAATTTTTCAGTGTAATTTATTTTTAATTATCATAACCAACAAGTTATCAAGGTTTATTCTTTCAGTTCAGTTAATCTTTGAGGTCTGCATGCAGTCTGCCACCGCACTGTTTTACACAACTACAGCATGCTACTCTTCAAACAGTGAATTTTTTTTACAAACAAGATAAAAAACAAAAGCTGATGGTTTTTAGTGTGTTTATCTTACTTTGCCACAAATTTTTAAATTTGGACAAATTCTTGTAAACTTAGCTGGCAGAGACAAACCAGCCGCTCTCTCTCTACCAGCGGCACCTGTACATGGCTAATTATACACGTCAATGACGTCATCAGACCATGCCGATGATGTCTGCATTTCTTATTCTTTCTAAACTTCACTCAGATCAGCCTTCTGAAAATGTGTCCCCCTGAAATGTGTAGCCCTACCTGGGACTCACTAAAAATGACCACCTGTGGGTTCTGGGTACTCACCATATTGTAAACCTATCATCAAAATCACTGAGAAGGTCACAAGTATCACTTCAATCTGCTTCAAAACACAGACACACCTGCAGCACGTAAACTCATACTTAAACACCTAAAAGCATGGAAACACGTCATTCCAGACATACACTCTGTTAGCTCTGAATGCTTCAAACAACAACCAGCTGCATATTTAATGTCTATATGGTTAATAGATGAAAATAGGTCTATGTGTGCATGCACACACCTTCATAATCTTGGTGTAACATCTAGAATCTGGATATCATGAGTGTGGATTCAGAAAAATCCCAATTTTGTTAATCTTGTATCTGGGTGTATTTACACAACAAACTAGACTGCCTTTCATAATGGGCATGATACTATGTACATTACTATAGTTAAAATATGGTTAAATCTAGGCAACTGAACTCCCATGGTTAAGGATGGGCAAAGAGAAACTCACGGCTGCTTGGTGATTGGACACAAATCACAATCTACTAACGACAGCCATATAGTTTCTAAATTGATTACCTTCTATGTTTATTCTCAGCACAATTAGCAGCCCGTTACCATATATGCCAAAGTCATTCGGTTCACTGACTGTGAAAGTAAAATATATTGCTTATTTCAGCTTTAAAGGTTCAAGTTTATGTTTCAGTTGATTCAAAGGTTCAGATGAACAGACGTGGGCACAATGGTACAGAGAGTAGAGCATACAAACTGGCAAACACAGACAGACTAACAGACAGTTGATTTGGGCTCTATGACCTGCTGCTATGGGATCCATACAGAGTCACACACAAACACATTCACACACCAATTGGGATATCCAGACCTGCCACTGAACAGGATTACCTCTGTCATGGGAGGACTGGTATCCCCTCATCAGCGCACACATACACACCACATCATAATGGTTCACTGGGCAAGCTGATAAGAGAGAGAGAGAGTGTGTGTGTGTGTGTGTGTGTGTGTGTGTGTGTGTGTGTGTGTGTGTGTGTGTGTGTTGAGCAGTCTCTGATGGCAAGGATTAGGGACTCTTGTCTCTCACAGTCTATCAGCTAAGAACCAACCATCACAAAAACATGCTCAGACACACGCACGCACGCACGCACGCACGCACGCACGCCTGCACGCACGCACGCACGCACACACACATACTGTAAAATCCACTTGATTTGTTAAGCAGCATGAAATATAAGCATTTGTTTTTTACTGATGATTTAGAGAAAATGTTGTAGTATAAGAACGTTATGTTATCTTAATATTTTATTTGTTTGCATTTTATAAATAAAATAAAGACAAAGAAATGTATTAATTGGAAGACCATTTTGTATTTACAGTAACAGCCTATTTCTTCTTTTGTCAACAATAGGACTCAGGGTGGAAAAATAACATTAAGATTGAAAAGCATAACGCATAACAAATTAGGGCTGTCAAAATTGGCCAAAAATGATGTTCCTTCTAAAAAACACATAAAATATCTATTTGTGAGCAATATGTCCAAGCGGGTTTACCAATACAATGGGAGACATAACTACTTGTATAGGTATATTTATTTCAGCATAAACAGGTCTACATACCTAGACATTACAAAGTAAACTAATAAAAACCGTAAAACTTTAGAGATTTAAAGACTGTTGCCCTCTCTCCCTCTCTTTCTCGAGAGAGTGAAGGAGGCAGGAGATGACACGTTTGACATTGCGGGGATCGTAATTCGGGCATAAACAACCGAGTCTCTAGCTGTTCCATGAATTGTCTGATGATTTCGGTGTCTGCCCTTATTGACAGAAGTTCCCGAATCTCGTAATTTTTCCAGTACGACAATTTCGTGGCATTCATTATATGACCCATCTTCTTTACCATCCGATTTTTTTGCCATGAAAGATCATCAACACGCCCAGTCGCTTGCTGTGAATTCTCTGGCCAGCTGGGCACAATTGGATATTTCTCAGACTTTGCAGGGAGCTGAAGGTTTAGAGTCATTTAGGGAGCTGCAGCCCAGGCCCAACGCGCCCACAGGCAGACAGGTGCGGTAGTGCTGCCTTTTCACAATCAAATATTAATTTCCATATTTGAATGTCCGTTTATTTTTACAGTTAGAATACTCAAATTTAGAATATTTGTTGACAGCCCTACTAGGGACCCATGTAATACAAAGGGAAGGAGCTTGGGGCGTTTTCATAATAAGTATGTGTGTTTGTGTCCTAAAGGACAAGAGCTCTGTAGGGTTGTCTCGAATAGGCCTGCACAATTCGGGGGAAAATATGAATCTCGACTTTTTAGCTTAGAATTCATATCACGATTCTCTGCCACAATTTTGTGTAGTGTAATTGCACACATGAACCATGACAAAACAAAAATTGGCAGTACCAAACATAGATTTTTTATGGCACCTATAGCACATTGTGCATCACTACAAGGCTGAGCTCTTTAAAACATATTTAATACAGTCTATGTTTAAAACTCTTAGAAGAAAGTAGTAGCGCTTTGTGATGCAGTCGGCTTGTAAAATTAAATGAGAATTAAAGTTGTTAAAAAAACAAAACAAAAAAAACTTTTTAGCGATTTTATAACAATTAATCGTGTAGGTCTAGTCCTGTATTAGGGTTGGGCGGTAAGACGGTTATACGGTATACTGTGTTGTCTTAAAAATAGCAATGTATCAGTTTCAATTCCGTCACAAAAGAAAATCCAATGCAATATATAGGAGACAAGGATTAAATATTAGGCAAGTCACGCACCGAGTGACCTGGTCTCGGGGAAGAACACAACTTCTGCAGTTTGGCAGCATTTTGGGTTCCGACCTAATGAGAAGGGAGAGATGTTTCATTACTAGTGTTTGGTATTCAGTTTCTGAATGGTGTAGGCACAAGCTAACAGTTTGGTGATGCCATTTGAGCCTTACATCATAATTTTTAATTAGTCACGATAATACCATATACTGCGGTAAAATAGGGAGGAGGTTTGACATATAAAAATTTGGATACCGCCCAACTCTATACCATATACCATTGTTTTGGCTCCAAAGCTTTGGTAGTGATCAACAACAAATATTCAACACCAGGCAGCTTCAATATAACCACACAGACCTCTGGTCAGATATATAGTAAGTAACTCAACTCAGTCAAACACTTCTCTGTTCTCAGCTCAGGTAGACAACTTAGCTCTGCAGTGTTTCAGTGTTAAATACTGCAAAAATTAGCCTAGCTCTTTTCCTCTGCTCATATAGCTTAAACCCAACAGAACACTGTCATAGCACCTGCTCTATCAATATTACTTCAGAAAATATAGCTATTTAAGAGACAAATAGACAGCCATGATACCATAAATCTAAATGAAATGATATATTTTATATTCACAGCCTTACAGTCAGTGGTAAGCATCTGGATTCCAGTGGACAACCCTCAGTAGAGACACAGAAAATTAGTTGGAGAGAAATTCAATAGTAAGAAATATAGAAATGGGAATAGCATGTCAAAATGAGAGAAAGAGAGAGAGAAAAAAGAGAGAGAGAGCGAGAAAGAGAGTACAAGATGAATGTTAGAGAAAAAGAGAAGGAGCACTTAACCTCTGGTTAGTGGGGTCACATCCCTATGGTAGTGGGGGAAGAAGGTCCCTGCACATACACACACACTCCCACAAACACAGACGGAAATACAGACACACACAGGCACACATTCACAAAATCATTTTCACGCACACTGTGCATACATGCAGACACTTTTCAATGGTTTCAAATCTTGAGGGGGACATCTGGACCCTAGATGATGTCTCAGCCCCCTCTTCTTTCTCTCTCTGAAAATGAGCATAATATGGGCGATTTAACGCTTGCAATCTACAGAAGGTAAATGCACAGTGTGTGCATTTTTAAAACTCTCAATTTTATGAAGTTTCTAGAAGTTGTGAAGCTGATAACATTAGCTATAAGTTTAAAATGTACTAATTAAATTGGGGGTATTATAGCGGTGTGTGTGTTCCATGAAATATGGAGACAATATGCAATAAGACACAAGAGAGAGGAGGAAAGATGGACAGAAGACAATAGAAACAGAAATAGAGATGGACAAAAAAGAGAGACAGAAAAAATAAACCTGACAGAAGGAAAAGAGATACAGACAGATACACAGAGAGCAGAAAGAGAGCAAGTGAGGGCAACTCAGAGAAAGAGAGAGAGAGCATTAATTATTTAGAGAAGGTAACGTGAAGCTTCCTTGGATCAGGCAAACTGCTGGCTTTTCCCCAGAGAAAAGAGAGAATGAATTAGGGTGAATTTATTAGAGACCGTGTGTGTGTGTGTGTGTGTGTGTCAATATAGTCCAGGCACCCACCTTGGTTTCTGCTGTTGTGTGACACACACACACACACACACACACACACACACACACACACAAACAGATCCTGAGAATCCCAAGCCTGTTTCCAGGTTCATTAATAAAACAGCAGCTCTTTATATGTGCTCTTCCCCTAGCTGTCTTGCCTTTCATCCTCTGTTTGTTCACACACACAGTGGGATTTGACTGTGTGTGTGTGTGTGTGTGTGTGTGTGTGTGTGTGTGTGTGTGTGTGTGTGTGTGTGTGTATGTGTGAAAAATCCAACTGGGATTAGGGGATGGCCCGCCTGTTTGTTCATCAGTCAGACAATAGTCGACCCCACTGTGGTACATATGAAAATCTGATCTCTTTCATCGTGGGTAAAGGGGAACACCACTCAAGCTTTTCTGGGCGATTCTAGGTAAATTCTTCTTGTTGATTCAGACCTTTGATCCAGTGTTTAGCTCTGTTGTATTCATATATAAAATAATGTATAATTTTAAAGTTATGTTGATAAAATGAATCAACAGCAACGAAAACCAACTGTGACAGTGAAGTAAAAATTATTTTTGAAAAAATACAACGTAAACTAGAGAATGCAAATGCAGTGTGATTGCTGGCTGCTGAAAAGCTGATGCTGTCCTGTACAGCTGGAGGAACAGCTGTGAGCTAAACTGCATTGCTGCCTTGCAAGAAGAAGCAGCTGAAGGGGTAAGAAGAGTTGGAATAGTAGAAAAAGTACAAAGGGTGCAATAGTTGATGGTTTTGAAATAAATTTTGGTTTTGAGAATTATAGTTAAGGACTTGAATGAGCTTAAGTGTACAGAGAAGATGTTAAGTGTCTTAGTTGGAATAAGAGTACAAATGAAGAAAAAATGTCTAGGTATGTAGACCTTTTGTTTTGACATAAATATACCTACAAGTAATTATGTCTCACACACACACACACACTTCCTCTTTTACAATTTTCTGCCTTTTTTTAAGACAGGATTACGATCTACGATCACGATTCATTTTCATGTTAGTTTTTAAGACTATTTAGCAAGTTAACAATACAACCAAATTCATTTGATTTAAATATGTATCAGTTACTTTTCCAAATATTTATCATTACTTTTTGAAATCCATATGATTAGATCCACCGTATAGCACTTACTCACTGCTACACCCGTCATTGCCTTCTTCCAAAACAGTGGTGAGCAAATGCCAGGAATTTAGTTCTCATTTAAACAAAATGAAGACTTGTATATTAACTGCATGCCAAATTAATCAGAGCACACAAGGCCAAAATGCTCCTTAATTGACCATATGACTGGCTGCTGACAAACAATGTAGCATTTAAAAGGTTAGTTATTAAATGGAGTCTGGTGAACCGGATTAAAGTTCTGATAAATAAAATGTATAAAAATACAAACTTAAAATATGAAACTTAAAATCCTTTGAACAAAAACACATTAACATAAAAAATAATCAGTGTTGCCAAAAGGGACATTTGTACAGCGCCCTCTGGTGGACAAACGTCATAACATGGTGACAGTCCGTTTTTATTTTTTAAATATTCATTTACCAGAATCATTTATTTGTCATTATAAATTATTCTGATGAATTAATATTTAATGAATTTTATTTTTTTTTACTGGCCATTATAAATGCTGATACCGATAGATCGGGAAATACTTAATATGAGCCGATAATATCGGCCCGCTGATATATTCGTCGGCTCTAGTATGGGCATTCTTTAACTGATCTGTATTTTCTCAGATTACCATACTCCAATCATTTACATCCACTTGTAGTGATCAATAGGCCTGCACAATTCGGGGAAAAAAAACAAATCAGGATTTTTTTTTTTGCTTAGAATTTATATCACGATTCTCTGCCATGATTTTTTTGATCATGACAAAACAAAACAAATTGGCAGTACCAAACCAAGGTTATTTTTGCATTTTTTATTAGTATTTATTTTTATTTCGTTTTGACTTTTTGTTTTCACATTCAGTTTAGTTTTAGTTTAGTTTTTATTTTTTGAAAATGCTTGGTTTAAATTAGTTTTAGTCTTTTTTGTAATATGGGTTATTTGTCGGGGGATTCGAAAAAGTCAGAAAAAAGTATTGTGTAATAACAACTCAACAAAAACATCATACAATTTTTGAAATATGTATTCACAATGTATTGAACAATAACACCAGTACATACAATGTACATATGATGATGAGCACAGATATGTAAACAGTCAACACAAGACACAAGACGTGGAGTGCAGAATGTGTTTGACGTGTTCCAGGAGAAAAACCTAAGTAGCCAACAGACTAAAGAAGACAGACATCAACAGGTGTTTTGAACTTTGGTTCGAGTAAAGTGGCGAACCTTTTAAAGTCAATCGACTCACCCAGTTGTGTAGACATCCCAGTATTAATCCACGTATTACCCATGTTCCCTTTTGGTGTTCCTGTGTATTTACTAATCATCGGGTCGCCGGTGAAAGCCCACCTGTAGTGTTCTCTATCCTGCTGTTGTCTCCGTCATGCTGCTGGCCCTACGTATCCATACATCCATGCCTGTAACGTTACAGGGGCTTGGCTTTCTCCTTTACCGTGTTAAGGTAATCTAGGTTAGCATCCTTGTGTTCATTTCTCAAATGTAGGCTACTTTCGAATTCATGGGATGTTTCCCTGTGATAAACTGTCCACATATTTTACCACCTTAAACTGCAAGGCACTTGCTTTTATCTGACACAGTCATAATCAAATGGGACTCTACGTTTTACAGAAGCAGATTACTCCAATTCTCCACATTTCTTAACCACACTTATAGGCTGTAATCCCTGGAGCCGACATCAGAGTTACACATGAGAAGAAAGCCAAAGATTGACTATTAAACACAAGAGACATCCCTAAGTGTAGTTTTGTCCAAATTAATTTACTAATTTGCTGCACAAGTTTAATGTATTAAGCTTAAGACATATTTTTCTAAACAAAAAAACAGTTTGCAGCTGAGCAAATACAAGTATTGGATCGGGACACGGTATCTGCAGATATTCAAAATGTAAAAATTTAATCGGGGGGTCAAAAAAGATGATCAGGACATCCCCATTTGGGGATGTTCAATCTAATCCTCACTTAACCCCAACTCTGGCTGCCTAAAGTAGTGATAGTGAGTTTATTGAGTTTGGGGAGATTTGTATAGCAGCAGCACTAATCAGTTAGCAGCAACACTGCACCATTTGCAGGGGAAACACTGCTAAATGTGTACTGTAGCACAATAATAACAAACTCTGTAGAAGAAGATTGTGGAGAAATTTTGATCTATAATCCATAATTGTCAAATCGCACACCCCTAATTCACACTATGTAAATGTGAAAAAACAGCATGTGTTAGTGAAAATCCCTGCAGAGGCAGTGCTGAGTGTGCACTTTAAAGTGCTCATATTATGCTTTTTGGCTTTTTCCTCTATTCTGGTACAACCTCTAAATACAATTATGAAACTGAAAATGAGCACAATACGAGCACTTTAATACACCTGCAGGTTCCCTTCTGGCTAAAATAAAAATAAATTCACACAAGGGTCTTTGACATGATTTCAACATGACTGAAAGCATGACCAACAGTGGACTCAAAGGCTTACTGGTCCACGGTTGATGTATAACGCACGTCTCCTACCCCTTTCAGAATCTTCACTTTGTCCGTCGTATTAGTCTTTCTCTGCTTCTCTCTCTGTCTTATAGACACACAAACACACCACGTAAACATTTTAACAGCTCTGGACTAGAGAAGGATCATTCCGGTTTACTGAGACGGAAAATGTGAGTTAGAGCAATACTTTCCTGGTTACTCTACCTGTCTACCTCTCTGTCTTACAGTCAGGCTGTCAGCACGTCAGCCTTTTTGTCTCACCTTACCTCCTTTTCTCTGACATAACTTTACTCTTGCATCATAGCTCTATCTTTGTGTTACACCATCTGGATGTCTCACACCCTGTCAATCCTAATTTTATATTCTTTATTAATATTCCCATTGTGCAGAAGGATTTGTGATGCAAATTCTGTCTTTTTGTCCATTTATTGTGTAATTTATTAGTCTTCCATGGCTTAGTTGAATGCTTGTGATTTGCTGGGGCAGGGATGTTGAAGCCTAAAGTTTTAGAAAAAAAATTATGGGGGATGAATGGCCCTAAAAAACATATTCTCAGGATGCAGGTTTCACATGGCTGCCCCTCAAGAGTCAGTCTAGACTTACTCTACCTGTAACATGTCCCGAGATGACATCTGTTATGATATGACACTATAAATAAAACTGAATTGAACTTACTTATACACCAGCAGTGGGCATTTAAAAATGCCCCGTCACAGATCTACTGTATGCCCTCTTGCCCAATCAGTCCAGGCTATATTTTTCCTCTTTATTAACACAAAACAAAGGAAACTAGTTAACATGTTGAACAAATAACCATCACCACATAATGTGTGGAAGTATTTAATAAAAACCTGTTGCTGTAATAAGTGTAGTATCATTACATTTTCCAAGAAAGTCCCATGTTTCTATTAGGGCTGGAATGATGTGCTTTTGTGCCGATTTGATTCTTTCACAATCCATGGGTGCCAATTCGTTTTGCGATTTTCATTTATTGTGATTCTGCGATTCAATAGTATTGAGTATTACAATTTTCTTTTCCTTCTTTAAAAGTTATTGTCCGTAAGAGTTTCATCTAGTTAACTGTTATGTTCCTATCTATCAAAGTGTGAGTTGAAACAATGGTGATTGAGCATATGACCCATTGATGAAAGTACTTGTATTTAGGCTTGGGCCAGTTCCCAGTTTTAAGGTATACCACGGTATGAAAAAGTAACGGTTTCAAAACCACTAAAGTTTTCCGTTATACCGTTCCTATGGTATGAGCTGTTTTTTATGAGTCATTGCCAACAGAAAGTGCAGTTCAGAAATCTCTCTGCCTGCCAGCGTACCAGCAGTGTAGAGTATCACGGCCCATTGTCTGTGCATGATGGCTGTAGGAGATGAAAACCCCCGATCTCTTTCTGCACGTCTAAAAAGACTGAAGCTGGCGAATTTATTAGGTAGTGAAATAGCACAGACACCCCAAACAAATTCATGTTAACACACAAACACTCTCTCCATATGTGTATCTGTGCACTTACATTAAGAAAAACTGAATTGTATCATTATTTATATTATTCAAAGTAGGGGTAATTGTAATGATATATATTTTACATAATAACATCACTTAATATTTTGATTAAATGTTAAATCCAGTGCTATATTACCAAAAGGACACACGTTTTTATATCAGAGTTAACCGTTATTACAGATTACGGTTAAATTAACAACATTTATTTTTCTTCTTTTTAAGGCAGCAGTTGCTCTGGCAGGAAAACCAGCTCAAAAATCAAAAAATATGATTGTATTATTTATTTAAACTTAAAGGTGCTGTAGGTAGGATTGCAAAGATCCAGGACTTAGCCAAAATATTTAAACATTGACAACTTCTCAGTCCCTCCCCACTTTCTGAAGCCCAAAACAGTCTCCTAAGCCCCCCACGCAGTTAGACACCCCCTCTGATTGGTGCATCTGAACAGGGAGCGGAGGATTTTTGCAAATCGCACTACAGGCTGTAGGTAGTGCCAGTTTTTGAATTACCTGCTTCATGTAGTTCTACTCACATTTACTACATTCTACAATCTACTACATAAGGCCCTCAAATCAAACGTGTGTGCACAGTTAGTGACGCTTTTCATATCAGTGAGCAGGGGTTGGTCTCTCCCAGTCTGACCAGGTAGAGCTTGACGGTGCCGGTTATGCTGTGTTTTATTTTACTCGGAAATTGGGAACTTCCGACAAGGAAAGATGCAAAGGAGTGTATGTTAATAGGGCCGGATGCCTAAATTTCATTAAGGCTGACTCACAATGGCGGACCAACAGACAGAGAAGAGAGACTTCACATTCTGATGCTCAGATTGGTTCAGATGTTAGCACTGTTAACCATGTTGTGTCAGCTAATAATGTTACAAATGGGAACACCATACACGGCCAATAAGGGCAAAGCGGTGCTGCCCGCTCCTCCTCGGCCTCCACTTCATCAGCTAAGGTTATTTCACATTCTGCCACAGTGGCTAGTAGGCCTGCACGATTAATCGTTATAAAATCATGATCTCGATTCACCCTGTTCACGATTTGATTTTTAAATAAACTGGATTTAAAAAAATAAAAATAAACTATGTGGACTGGAGCTTGTGAAGGCATCACGCTGACGTCATTCAGTTGATACCTCACTTGGAAGTCCCAGAGGCATGTCTGTAATTACATCTTACTGCCAAGGTGCCGCTAGAAACAACCTAGTCTCGCTTTGCCAGACCTTCCTCCACCGCGGCGAGGAGGGTCTGAAATATGTGTACGTTCAAAAGTTGTTTTAGTTGTGCAACAGAAAACTCAGATTGGACAGACACTCTACCTAGCTGGTTTACCATAGTCCTCATAAATTGACCAGTGTTTAAAATGCCAACACAAAGGAAGCCCAAGGCAACGGATCTCTGGCCTAAATGAATGAAATCCAGTGGAATTTTCGTTGGCAACAGAGCAATCCCGGAAGTGGAACGTCAACTCACGTCAACTCAAATCTTACGGACAACAACTTTAACAAAAACAAAAGTCGAATAATACACTTCTAGAGACAATATTCCGTGAGAGATTCCCCCAAAAAAAGAGCACTTTGTCAGTCAACACGTCAGTCAGTCTGACATTTACTTTATTTGTAAAGAATTGCAAAACATGGCTTTTCTGCATTTTCTGCTATCACTCTGTTTTTCTGGAAACGGAAATAATGTAGTCGTCATCAGTGGTACCATATAAGCATAACATATTTAAGTCAATTAAAAGTATCAATGCTAGGGAAAAGAATCAATTTTCAAAATCGTCACAAAATCGTCACAAAAACTCACAATCACGATTTCCCCCCCACCCCTAGTTAAGTAACATCAAAAAACATTTTCATATGGTAATACAGAATGGAAGCAGTTGGTACTCTCACTTCACCAATCTATAATGTAGTTTAGGATTATACTTTTAAATAATTTGAACAAAACACGTTTGACTTCTCATTAATTACATTTTTTTTTCCCAAAGAGCATTTTGCTTGAAGTTATTTAAAACCTTTAAAAACTGCAGTGCACAACCTTCTCCTAATGTCACTCTGGCTATTGTTGGTCATGTATGCTTCTGATTTCTCTTATTTATTACACACCATACATAAGATTGTGCATAATTGCAAATCCTGCATATCAAGAGGATTTCTCTCTACTACAGATCTTACATGCTGAAGTTTAGCTGACATAGATTCAGGTTTAATCACTATTCAACCATTTGAGTAGAAACAAAGTTACAAAATGGGCATTTATTTCTTTCTCTATGGACTGCTTACAAACAGTTCTATTGATTCAAAATTTTTAGGGTGTCTGGTTTTGATTTCTCCTTTATTTCACTGCCTATCTCAATTTCCATTCCTCAAACTGCTTCTTGCCTGTCTTTGCCTTCTTTCTTGGTCTCATAATTTTTACCATCCCATACAAACCAAATGACTTTCTCTTTATATGTCTGTTTATGAACACCCTCTCTGTGTTTTGTGTGTATAACTGTATTTGGAGGTACAGCTGAATAGCAAATATGAAACTGTATGTGAAGTATGTAAGCCTCATGTATGATTGTGTATGTTTGTGTCTCTGTGTGCACTTCTGTGTTAGTGTGAATTAGCAATTGTCTTAAGTCTGTGAATACATATGGCTGACTCAGTGATTCTGTCTACAACACAGCAGCAGCATCTTATCTGCACCGCTGTGACGTGTGTGTGTGTGTGTGTGTGTGTGTGGTATCTAGAATAGGAATCTTAACCGTTTTCCACATTAGAGAAGGGGAAACGTCAGAATGCTATTGTAAGAGATCCACTTCCTGTCTGATAAGCAAAAATCTCTCTCTTTTCCTCTCAGTCTCTTACACACACACACACACACACACACACACACACACACACACACACACACACACACACACACACACACACACACACACACACACACACACACACACACACACACACACACACACACAGAAATCCTGACAAGCACAATTTGCTTTCTATTTCTTTCCATTCTCCCTCCTTCTATCTTTTTTCCTCCACTCTCTATCAATCACTGTTTCTCTCACTTTCTCTAATAAGCAGAGGTTTGCTGCTGAGGGCAGACAGGGCAGTGCAGATGAAAGAAAAGAGAAGACAAGCACTCAAAGTAAAAGACAGCAATGAAAAAAAGAAAGTAGTATGTGTGTATGAGTGAGAGTGCAAGAGCAAAACCTCAAAACAGAAAGGTAAGATCTTATGGTTTGTTTAACCATTTGGGCCAAGAACAGAAAAAAAGACACATGTGTGATTATGACTGATCCCTTTAAAAGCTATAAGGTAACTATGAGGACTTGTGTTTATCAGTATGATACTTTTTTAGACTTTTTAAGACCCCACGGAAACCTTGCGATATCTAATTGATTCTGGGAATCAGTGGCGATACCCAGCTAACCCCCTCATGCCCCACTCTTCCTTCTCCCTCTATCTATGATGACCCTGTCCTCTTTCCTTGTCTTATATCTCCAAATACTTAATTCATCTTATTCCCCCTTTTGTTTCGCTCTCTTACTCTGCTTACTTCCTCCTCTAAAATTCACTCTTCTCTCATCTTCATTTTGTTCCACTTTTATCGTTCCCCTCCTACTCTATGGGGCTAAACTGGCAAACGCCTTATGCCACATTTTTACTAAGGCAAGTAAAATTTGCCTGGCCCTAAATACTGAATTTCAGTCCTACTCAGTCTGTGTGCGTTATCAATATAAAATAGGACAAACTTGGCCACTGTTTGCTAGGGTTGTTAACTATTGCTAAGGCCATGGTCAAATTTAAATAATTTTTTTATTTAAATAACAATAACTTTTTTCACCAGTCAACTGCTGTTTAACGTTCAAAAAAAGAACCCTAGATGGCAGAAGGGTACTTCACAACAACATATAATGCAAAATGAAATCCCGTAAGTGTTGTTTGTCCGACAATTCCGACTGCGGCAGTGGCCATGATGTGCAGCTAGGTCTACAGTGTGTCTTCAGCTGCAGACTACGTACGTTGCAGAGTTAGAATCCTTTCCAGTGAAACACAGCCAGAGGTTAGACTGTTTAGCTTTCAGCATTTTAACTGTGTTTAAGCCAGCTACTAGCTAACGATAGGCTAACGTTACCTGCTGCTAAATGTATTGTGAACTAGCGCTACTGAAGTGATGCTTCTGGTTCCTCTAATGTCCCATGAGCATCAGAGAGCAGCGCAGGAATTCAAATTGCACCGAAATCAGTCTTTCAGTCTTTTCAGGAACCAGTGCCGAGTTCCGGTACCCATCCCTACTGTCTGCAGACTGTATATAGAGCTTTTCTAGTCTCAACAACTACTCAAAGGGCTTTTACATAGCACATTCACACAGTGCCACCTTGTTACCAGATAAACACTCACATATATATTTACACTGTGATGCGTAGCATCGGTAGCAACTCAGGGTTCAGCGTCTTGCCCAAGGACATTTCAACATGCCATCATGCCAGGATCCCGATTGGCATGCGACCGCTCTACCACTGAGCCACAGCCGCCCGCATCAAGAACAAATAAATGCAAAAGTAAAGTACTGTCCAATCAGGAGAGCCCATTGTAACAATAACAATGTACTGGATTGGTATCAGCTGCTTGTGCTAGTTTACTGCCCTTAAATTATTGTAATAGCTGGTATGTGACTACAGTCGGTCTTTGTTCAACTATGGTCAAGTCTGTATTTATATAATGCATCCCACTAACAACCTTCTTCTAACCAGGGCACTAAACTTGTGATTCTCATATTTATATGCTTGGGACCAAAAAATCTGCAGTCATTGTATTTGTGTGTGTATTTGTGGATGTTTGTGTGTGGGTAGAGGTGGGGGGCTACATGTATTTGCCTGTGGGTCACAGTAGGCCCATCTGTTGTAAACCAAACTGAATCATACACACAGCTAGAAAAACTTCCCTGCAAATTTGACCTCACCATACCCCCTCGCTCTCTCTCTTTCACTCTCTCTCTTGCTGTGTGTGTGCTTTCCAAAGGTTTACATGTCCTGTCATGTGTTCCTATTAGGGTTGGACGATACTGTGTTTTAGCATCGACATCGCGATGTGCACATGCGCGATAGTCACATCACAGGACATTGTGATGTGGACGCTAAAACTTTTTTGCTGCTTCATAGAAAATTAAACTTTATGCTTTTACATGATTATTACCGGCCGACCCTTCCCCTTTAAGACAGGTAGCCATGTGGGCAACATGTGTATGTGACGTTAGTCCGACGGGGTTTGTTATGGGAAGTGAGGCTTTCCGTGCGTAGAAAAATACCGTAGGCAGCAGCTGCTGCTGACACAGTGATGCAGATAGTTTTTGATGGGTAGTCAGTGAAGCTACAGTAGTCAGTGTTTTATGTTCTATGCAAATACGAACTAAATCACCTGATTAATGTTACATTATCACAACGTCTCCTGGCCATTTCCCCCCGCAGAAAGCTGCTACCAGCCAGGCTAAAACTAATATAGTTAGACTAAATAAACAAGGGGTCTGTCTGTCCCAACTAACGTTACGATTCAGAGCCGCAACGCTGGAAAAGTAACACTAATCTACTACAGCAGTCTGTGTCTGATCTAACGTAATTTACACTGATTTAATTGTTCTTGGATACACAGAGTTTGTTGCTAGTGCGTGTGACATGCAGGTCTGATCAATTTATCAAACAAACAAGCTGGCCCCGCTAGTTGACCACAACCTGGAACTAAGAGGAAGCAACATGCAGTCATTGCCATTCACGTTAGCCTGGATTGATAGTATTATATGAATACAATGGTGTCATGCTAGTCAACCAGCATATTTCTACCTAATTTCCCTCACCAAAATCACTTCAGAAGAGTTGTCACAGAGCTTACATGTTTTGGTGTTTGTAAAGAATTAAAGTTCAACAAAGAATGGTTCACATTAGAAAAGATCCTTTTTAATTTTTATCTTCTATGTAGATTCACTGCCCTACAAAATCACTGCAATAGACAAGAATGATTTATTATTTCCAAATAGAGCTATTTATGTCATCTTTTAAAAATGATTTTCTTTTTTCATATCGCAATATATATCAAAGGGAAAAAAAATTGCGCCATATCGTGCAGGCCTAGTTCCTATGGGCAGCAGATTTTTCACCTGTAATTTTACTGTATTCGTGCATACTCTTACTAGGAGCAAATGGGGTTGTATAACATATAACTGTGTGATGACATTCAGACAACAGTTTTACATCACACAGATATGACTTATACACCTCTGTTAACTATCTACTTAACATAAAAATAATTATGTGGGCAACAGTAATACAAAGCTTCCTACCTACTTAGTTTTACGTACCGATCACCAAAGGAACATAACAATGGTGATGTGATGGCATTTCAAAGTTATGTCCACATCAAATGCATGCATGTACCAAAGACATGGCTTACATGCCCTACTAATACTCCTTCTAAAAAACCTACATGTAGAATTCTTTGCAGTGACTCATGAAAGACAATTACTCATTATGCTGCACAACTTTAAAGCAAAGTTACTATCAGACTACAAACAGTCACCAGCCCATGCAGGCCCTGTCCATGGTGCTGAGTCTCTGTTTGGACAGCATGCAATAACAAACTTCAGTAGCTCTGACTATAATACAGAAATAGCAACATTAAGACAAACAAAGCACATTACATTTAAGCAATATAGCCACATAGACAATATGTTTGTATAGACAGTGGCGGGCTATTTTGCCACGAGTAATGGCTATTAACAAATAACAAAAATAATAATGTACGTAGAAAGTCCTTAAACAAAGTGCTTTAAAATAAGGTTTTGTTGTAGGCTACTTACCATCTAGCTACTGGTATCTGCAGACCACTGTCCCGTACAAGACAGCAACATGGCCAGTAACAACGTGATATCTTTCCTTGGCCAAGCTTCTCCTTTTGCTATATTCTACTATCCAGTCTTAGAGTAACGTCCCATTACATTGTATTTTCAGTCAGTAGTTAGGTCAATTCATTTTGAGCGGTTTGTTTTTCACCAACGTTTCCGGTGTCTGCCTTTTATTTTAGCTAGCTAGCTTGCATTAAGTAGTTTTGTATATGCAACGTTAGCTAGCTAGCTAGCTGATATAAATTAGGCTAATGCTAGCTGGGACTATACTAAAAGACTTGCTAACTTTCCCTATTCTAACCTTCTACCTGCAAGAGCGTTTGCCAAAAAAAGCGAAGCGTTTTTAAAAGCGGTAGGCATACCTGTCGCCCGGCGGTTACCGCCAGAAGTTCAGCGCGATTCGGTGAACTCTACAAAGTAAAGTCTGCGAGCGTTAGGCTACATGTGGGTGGCAACCGCTCATACCCCTACCGCCGTGATCAGAACCGCTTCCCCTCTGTCGCCTTCCCCTTATTAAAATGGTGGCTGCGAGTTAACCGTCTCTGTTTAAACGATTTTGCTTAGCTAGTTTCTGGATTTTCGGTTTCACATTTTTCTTTCCCCCACTGTCGCCTCTACACCAACAGTTTTACAGTGGTATGACGGAATTTTTTCACCTGCCCTCCTCTCAGTAAGGCCTACATGTCGTCAACAAGCACTTCACAGGGCGCTGTTTCACTAGGAATCTTAATTAAAATGTGGAAGAATCAATTTAATGATAATTGCTAGGCCTACTTGTCAAAGTTGCCTAAATATTATATTTTTTTGTTAACATGACAGCAGCATGGTTAGCGTAAAAACTCCAGTGAGATGATATGGATATGTGGTTGGACGTTAAGGTTAAGGAAAGCAATGCATTCAAAGACTTTGCGTTTATATTAATGCTTTAAAAGTTAAGACTGGCATAAATATAGCAATTTTAGAAGTATGCCTAACACATATCGTTTATATTTTTTGCCCACTTCTGAAGAAGGCTATGAAAGTTTCCAATACGAGGCTTTCTTGACACATTAGCTCATCCTCCTGAAATTGCCAATATGGCGCATGGATACGTTGCATTATGATCTATTTCAGCTGACATGTCTTCTGGGCTTTTATACAGCATTTTATCTTTACACCGCCTGGGAGAAACACATATAAGATGCACCACAAGCTCACTGGACTGCAGCTTTTGCTAGGAAAAAAAACATTTTAAATGAGAAATTTGGGTTTCATAGCTGCCAGAAGGCACAAGCCATAGTGACTGTTTGGAGCTTTAAAAAGACAAGAGGCCAAGGGCAAAATGGCCAAGGCATAGCTGCATAAGAATATGTGACTGAAGGGGACCAGAAATTTGCAATTGTGAGCGGGCGATGTGTTTTAGTGAGAAGGTGTTGGCCTATGCACTCTCTGATACTCTGACTCTGGTAACATTAAGCTATAACACTATAGGTTATTGTTTAAACGATAAGCTGCAACCATTTTGTCAATAAAAATAAAAAAATCTATTTGGCTTAACTATATTTTTCTCTTTTTACTCACTGCCCAGCATTTACTTACTTTCCTGCAGTAGTTAAAGTAAATATTTCTTTTTTTCTGTAAAGTTCAAACAAACATCTTAGAGGGAAGTGAGCGGTGAGAGGAGTAGAAGTGAGCGAAGAGATAAGGTATGTGCGCTGTTTCTGTCTGTGTTTGTGCTCTAGATCCTGAGATGGGAAAAAGTTATGAATATGCATAAAGCAAAGCGCTACATACAGGTGACATGTTTGACTTGTGTTACTGCTGGGAACAACTGCACCAGACAATTGTTTTCTCCCTCTTTCCTACTCTCTGGAACAAGGGAGTGAGGAAGAGAAGAAGAGTAATCTCATGGGAACACTTTTCTGTTTCACTCTGTGGATGAAAAACCAACACACTAACGATGCCAACTCACATGCAAAGAAGAACAAAACCATGGTAGCTCATATGCAAGCAGATACAAGAAGATACAAAGATATACCCCCAACCACACACCCAAATGACAAGCCACCTCACCAAACTGTATGCAAACACTTTTTCTTTTCAAAGTATGTTTCAGGGGAATATTTTGCCCTCCTTTCCAATTCATTTAGAATTTGTTGTTAGCTAGCCGTATGTATACAGACTACATGAATCAGACCTTAAAGCAGAGTCCCGTTCTTAAATTAAACAGAATTTCAATATGTTGCCCTTATTATTTTAGCTTAATTTACCTTAACTGAACAGCTTTGGAGTCACTGTAATGGTTACATGAGTTTTTTTTCGAGTTGAATGGTGGTCAACTCGCTTCCCGCAGCGCCTGCGAGTGGAAAAACCAGACGAGCCCAATATCGCGTGATATCAAGTCTCGCAATGTAACAAAGTGCTTCACGGCACTGCACACAAACGCCCATTCAGGAACCGGCTAACAAGGTAGAGATTTTTTACACTATTGTCATGGCTGAGCTGGCAAAAAAAAAAAGAAGCAGAAAGCTAGGAAAGCATTGTCGGGGGAACAGAGAAAGAGGAAACGGCGGACTGACCGAGTGTAGTCAAGTAAACAAGTAAACATAGGAGCTGCAAAATATCTATTCCGAAGCTGTAGGGGGAGCTCTATAGAGAAACTTGCGAGAAAAAAAAGAGAAGAAATGGCCACAACTGCATAGAGCCCCTTTAATCTCTCTTGCCCTAATATTATTGAGACAGATAAGGCATTGCATTGGTCATTTTGGCTCTAAGAAAAATAATAATACCCAAGATCATTAGTCATTAGCATCTGCTGATAAAAGAGGATTACGAGAGCAGGAAGTGTGCTGAAAAAAAAGAATCTCTCTCTCTCTCTCTCTCTCTCTCTCTCTCTCTCTCTCTAATAATAATAATAATAATATTTGAGCACAACTTTGGTTGTTGACATGTAAATAAAAACAATATAATGATAGTGGGTGAAAAAAGTTGAAACTGAATTTCTGCGTGGCGAAATATGTAAAAAAGACAAGTTAAAAAAAAAAGAGGGCAGGAGTCACAATGACAAAACAGTGTTGAGAGAGTGAAGTGGCTGAAGGGAGGGAAAAGAAAACAGAACAGGAGGTGGTACAAAGGGGATTTAGGGAGAGGGATATGGAGGAAAGAGGTGAGGGAAGACGAGGGAGGTGAGCGGGGTCAGACAGCAGGAGGAAGCTAATGTCTTTATTTCCTGGTGAGGTGGGACCTTGCATTTACCCCTGAGGTCAGTGGTCATGGACAGGGTCATTGGGGGTGCTGTGAGGGGGGTATCTCCATACAGAGGACGAGAGAGAATATCTATATAACAAAAAGAAGTGGAAAGAACAGAGCAATAGACAGAGTAATAGGTGAAAGAGAGGAAAATAAAGAAGAGGGAGACCTAGTTTCAGTCAGGAGGGGAATGTGCAGAGGTGGTAAGGTTGAGACAGGTTGAGGAGGTGAGAGTACTCAAGGGAGAGGAGGGACACACACACACACATACACTGTAAACATGAAATAATTGTAGATGTGAACTGTAACTGCAGAGATAGTTTGAGGGTGTGTGTATACTGTATGTTTGTGCTGCATGTATATATCTGCATTGGTCTATATGTGTGTGTGCTTTCTGTATACACTAGAAGTGCATGTGCATTTCATTCTCTCTAGAGGCCCCACCAATCCAGCTGACAGATAAATACAAACTGATGCGATATATTACTCTTTCTCTAGAGTATTGTTAGCAGTTATGCTCTTGAACCCCCTGACTTAGTGCCTTTTATTGATGTAAATCTTATTTGTCAAATACGATACAATAGCCTCAACCATTCTTTGTGGCTTACTGGCTTTTATTCCAACATGTAACTGCATTACCCGCAATCATATAAATTAACTTTGACAAACACGGTAAGATAAAAAGAGATTGAATGTTTTTGTTGTTCCTCAAGGGTATTGTTACTACATTTAATCATATTCAACCACTCAGCTTGGCACTTTTTATTAACCTATTTACTCTATTGAATGATGTAAATGACACCTCAATTATTGTATTAGCCGATAATTTCACATTTTTATTGCTCTTTTTTAGCATCATTGATGCTGACGGTGGTCTCTTCCAGCTACAGCTTAGAAACTAGGATTCTCCACCATAGATCTAGCTCATACAAAGATACACACACACACACACACACACACACACACACACACACACTCTAAATATTATGCAAATTTAGACCTGCAGTGTTTGTATACATACTGATGTATAGCAACCTGTGAAGGTACTGTACAAACTTAAAAAAATGTGTACTGCATAATATTTTCTCCCAAATTAGATATAATGATAGAGTAAAAAACAAGTCACCATTGGAGTCCATGTAACATAAATTCAAGTTGACTGCAGATGACTGCAGTTTTTTTATTAAAAGAAGAAAAAGAAAATTCGATGAAGTTTCCCGTTACTGTAATTTCAGTAGATTGTGATGCATAAAAAATGTTTTTTCAAAGATGTCTCAGGGAAGTATGAATAATTTTGTTATCACACATTAGCACACATCACATTTTTTTAACCTTGGCCTAAAACATTTTTAGAGACATTGAATATAGTACAACACTGCGGCTGCTTCTACTGCTTCCCAAGTGAACCCTTCCTGGGAGAAAAAAATGGCCTTCTGTAAACATCTGCCCACAAGTACTTATTTTTTTATGTGTGTGAGTATTAATCTCTATGTGAGTATGTGCAGAAACGAAGGCGTATCTCGGTCAGTGATATGATTCATGAAAATGGCAAGCTGACTGGAGTCACACAGAGCAAGAACAGTCTGTTCTCTAAAAATACCTCATCTCACTAATATCATGGCAGTCGACACACACACACACACACACACACACACACACACACACACACACACACACACACACACACACACACACACATACCCCTTACATAATAAACAATCAAATATGTGACCCTATGTGTTACAAGGTCATAAACATGTGTACACAAGTTTTCTTTACATTTTAACTCATTTTTCCTTTTCCGTGAAGATTTCTGATAATTTAGCGTAGATGTGTGTATGACAGAATGTGACCCAGTTGTGAATGGTTATTTATAACCACTGTTCACTTTTAGACCCTCTATTGCCGTCCAGATCTAGTTATTCCTGTCTTACCTCTGGATGACTGTTATGCAGCACGTTAAATATATCCCTTAACCTTTCTGAGGCCGGGTAGCAACCATCAATGGCACGTTGTCAATAAACATACTGTAGCCTTCCAATTCATTTGGGGAACGTTGGCCTGAAAGTGGCCTGTGTCCACCATAACTCATATTCCTACAACACAGCAACCACAGTGGCTCAGCCAATTTGAAAATGACTTTAAGCTGCAGTTCCTGTAATAGCCATTTTACAATGATTGCTTAAAGTACATTTTGGCTGTTGTGAAGTCTACCAAAAAATTTCCTTATCACGTTTAAACTACATAGTGAATGACTATACTTAAAACGAATTGGGGTATCAACACTTAATTTAAAATTTGCTTAATGGGTGCCATGATCAGTCATTTTGAAAACCACTGTTTAAAGAAAAGTATGTTTAGAAGCATGCTGTTTGATTGACAAAGGTATTTAGTCCATACTTAGCCTATCACCAGATTCCCACTTGCAGTCAAAGTTTCAAACTTCAAAATGTTGCAATCATAAAGGCTTTCTTCATGACTGAGCGAGTCAGGAGATTATCATCCTGGTTTTAAACATATTCCGGTCTTATTGTAGAGTTGTATCTAAGAGTGACTCAGCAGGCTATGATTGTGACTCTGGTCTAAGTTTCCTTTAGACCCATATTTCGATCTTGTTCTGGAGTTATTATTGTTCATGCTCTCAGTATTGGACATCTGTATGACAGAATGTGATTCAGTCAGCTATAAATATGAATGGCCTTTCTGCCCGACCAGCCACGAGGATTAGCAACTCTTCCTGCTTTTCCACTGGGTTCAAACCACACACACACACACACACACACACACACACACACACACACACACACACACACACACACACACACACACACACACACACACACACACACACACACACACACACACACACACACAGGGAGATAGATAGTATGACCTGTCTGTATCATATAAAAGAGTACAGTGTCTATTCTCTCCCTGTTTCTGTTTAAACCTCTTTCGGTGTCTGTAAGTTTCTCACTTTATAAATTAGTCTGCTCTGCAAAAATGAAAAATGCACATTGGCCAATAGCAAATCACACGTTAGTGGGGGAAGTCTTAGTCAGTGTCCTCATTTAGGATCCTAGAGGCCTGAGGGTAGAGGCTCCATCTAAGCCTCTCGGTGCTGGCCTCTTTTATCCAGTACCTTCTGCCCAATCTCAACAGGGAGAAAAGGCTGTTTCCTGGATAGTTCGGATCTTTATTTTATTTTATTTTTTTAAAGATTATGTTTTGGGGCATTTTTAGGCCTTTATTGACAGGACAGCTAAAGAAATGAAAGCGGAGAGAGAGGGGGGAACAACATGCAGCAAAGGGCCACAGGCCATAGTCAAACCCAGGCCTGCTGCGTTGAGGAGTAAGTATATGGGCGCCCAGTCTTTTTCTTGTAGAAAGTGCAAACATCCTTTTGGCATGGGGCACCGCCTGTAGTTCCTTCCCTACTTCTACCCAAAGTCCAAAGTCCATATATTTATATGCGTGTGTGTCATGATTCAACGACTCAATGACCTTAATTACTGAATGTCCATTCTACCCATTTATGTTCTATGTCAGAACACATGATTGGTGGTATGATCTGGTTTCAATGAAAAAACTATGGCTGATACATGATGCTCATCGAAGGAGAAAAGCCACAAGCGACCATAAGTGCCTTTGATTATCACGACACACATTCAAAAAACAAGTACACACATAAACCAGACTGCCCCTTTGGTCCCTGTGACCAAGACATTTAAAAGGTGGCTTGATTAAATTAAGGCTCTCATGTCTTCTTAACACCAGATTAAAAATATCAATATATTTATATTCACTGGTGTTATTCATAACACCCAAGAGGCAACTAGACACCGTAAAGAGGGGTGACAAACAGATCCCCTGACTATTAATAGAAGGAGATGGAAAATTATGATCAACAAGCAGAGAGACAGAGAGAGAGAGAGAGAGGAAACTCCTAACACCAACTATCTTAGGTTCAATAACAAGATGGTGGTGGAGACAGAGAGAATCATCAACATTTTGATATGGTGTTACATAAAAATTGAGGTTGTGGCTGAAATCAGAGTGATGGATCTAAAGGAAAGAGAATAGACAAAGAAAGATGTAATGTATGCCTCATAGCATGTGAAATTATGTATACTGTTTGTCAAAGTTTTTTATGAGACAAATGTGCTGATAAATGTGTTAAAAGTTATTATTTCTGTGATGTGTGACCTCATCCTAAAGAATAAGAAAAGCTTGGGAATCTGTACATTCAATTAGTACAATTTCTTAAATTTTTTACACAGTTGTATCAAGATTTTTGGCCCATGACATAAATAAATCGCACAAAACAGAATTCTCAAGTCAACTGTTCTCCAAGCTGGTGATAGGGGTTTAAATGCCAGCCAATCAAAAAGTAATCTCCTTGGGCATTACTTCAGATTTAACAGCCATGTCAGTTTTGTTTTAAGATTCAAATGGATGTTATGGACTGAGCAGGGACAGAGCAGAAGAAGAAGACTGACAAGGATTCTTGTATCAAGACTACAGTGTCAACTCTTCAAAAATTGCAACGAGGAATCAGCTTCACACTGAAATTAGGTAAAATGGTGAGCTGGAGGACTAACATGTTGTCTGGGGAGGTCAAAAATCAAGAGTCTAATTTCCCCAGCAGGCAAACTGCCTTTAACATAGAACTGCTGCATTTTCACTCACTATAAATGCGAGTGCCATTTGAGTCTTGTTTTGTTAGTTTTGGCATCATCCCAATTGGTAATGATGACACTTAATGCTGCGTTCCAGGCTACCCGTAACTTGTGTTTGAAAGTGCCCTGGAACGGCAGTCAAACCAGTGACGTCACACTGGTGATTAACAGTGAAAAATAGAAATAAATATACATAAATAGGCAATATAAATTAATTTTGCACATTGTAATCAAAACAATACACATATGATTGTGTATTACTACAGGTTATGTTTCTTAAATGAAGAAATATATTGCAGACTAGAAATTGCTACTATCAGCTAGCACTACCTAACGTCAACAGTAGGTAGCCACTAGCTAGCGCTGGCTAGAAGGGTTTCTCGTGACTTTGACTGGAACGCTACCAAGTTGTGAGTCGTGACTTGAAGTTGTAACTTACGGGCTAAAAATTGTGTCTGGAATGCAGCACAAGTCACAAACTTGAACACATGGCAACCAAATGAACAGTGACTAGTCAGCCTTTTATCTTACACCACTGACTGACTGAAATTAAGGTCAACACTTAATGTTATCTTAACCAATAATGAGCGATGACCAAAATAACAACAAGAGGTTTAGAATCAAAACATATCCGTTAACTTGATGAACATTTTTCTCTATGTATGTGAGAAAATGTTCTGAAGGTAAGTGTTAAAGCTATAGTGCCTCGTTTCTGTCGCCCCCATGAGGAATTCTAAGTAATGACAACAAAACTGTCGGAGTTTCCACATGATTCAAGCATTCAGTGATTGCGCACAGCCCCCACCCCTCCCCCACACAATTGCTAGTAGTAATGGAGGACGCAGAGGATAAAAAAAACACCATGGACTCTTCAGAAGAGGAAGTTGTCTTCACTCAAATTTCTGCGTGCAAAAGTCGCCAGGCAACACAATCTTCTGAACATAGCCATACTGAAATACAAAGAGAGTTGTGTGGAGCTGATTCTTAAGTCTTAGATTCTGAGTCGTAATTGGCTTTGTAGCAACTCATTTCTCAATTGCTTGAATATAATTGACATTCAGTACTATCAAAAAGTTACACACTAAAGCTTTAAGCTGATTTGAGTTTGGCAGGTGGTTCTGGAATATATTCTCTGACAGAGTGGATGTAACTGTTTCTTATAGTAGACAGAAGAGCCTGTGATATTCAATTTAAAACAGACAAACAGCTCCAGCTAGGGCAGAAGGCACACAAATACAAACACAAACACCTCTGAGTATGAAGGGTTGGACAGTTTTTTTGTACTTTCTTTTCTTACCATTTCTCTTTCACCAAAAGGCAGGTGGTCTGGTAACTGACTACAGAGTGGAAGAGAAAGGAGAGTTCTCTCTCTCTCTACTCTCTTTCTCTCTCTCTTTTTCCATCCCATTACCACTGGCAATTCTGTGAACTCTGACTTGTGCACTTTATGCCTACATTAGCTGCATCTAGCATACTCTGATGCAGAGGAGGCAAATGTCAGCTCTGTTGGAAGTGTTTGGTCACCAGCTGCCAGGAAGCAAAACTTTTTGTCATGGCTTCCTCTAAATAATTTTGTGCTAATAATGAGTGCATTTACATGGAAGTTAGTCTACTGGAAATCTGTAAACAGGACAGTGTTCCTTGTTTTTCGATTGTAAATTGCAAACCTGGGCTGACTAGCTTACCTGACATTGTTAACACAGAACCATCTGAGAAGCTGTTTTTGGAAACTGTTTAGGAAAGGGCAGGCACTTTCAAAAAAATACCTGGCAGGTGATTGGATGAGCCATCTGTCTATCATGTCTGGACATCTCAGTCGCAGCCGTCACACACAAAAAATTCCTGTTTGGCCACTATGTTCAATTTACTTCTAAGCCTAGCACCTTTGTGGGAGCCCTGTTCAGACACAAACGCATTAGGTTGGAGCCTGATGGATTTTCATGTAATACGTGATCCCGCAATTCTCGCGTGATCATGTGATATCACGAGCATCCAGCTGCCATGCAGGGTAACTGCTTAGCTTCATAGGTTGTTGTTTGGCAAGAGGCAAGGTGTGCTAATTTTCTTCCAAAGAATGCCCCTTACATTACGTTTTGCTTATTTTGGTCACGGTCACGTAGGTCCTTCTGCCTTATGGGGCTTTATATATTCCACTAGGAAAACAGGTCACCTTTGTCTAACTTTATAGATGTTGCCAATCACCATTTTGGGGAAAAATTAAATAAACGTCATTACAAGACTGGACATGTCCCCTGCGTGGCTCCATAGTTTGTGTATACTGTAGCAAGGATACCCATACTAGCAATTGCTGCTAGGCAAGGCCCTGCCTTTTGCAGAATAAAAAGGCTTATATTTTCTGGATATTTTTACATTTTGTTCTATAGTTCAGGACTCTGGGCAGCACAGAGTGCAAGAGAGACAAAAAGAGTAGTGAACTTAAACTTGAGAAGTATTTGGCTGCTCATGATTTGCTTGATTTAACATTTTAAAATGCTGAAATGAAGCCAGTATGGATAGTAAAGTTGAGGTCTCATGTACGTCACTTACATTATTACACACTTAGCATTATATTATAAGGATCAGGCAACGCAAACTTGACTTTGATGTTGCTTAAAGTAAGAACATGCAGAAAGCAAGTAAAAACATACACACCGAGTTATAAACCAAAACATTGTAAGGCAGTTTAAGCTGTTCATGAGCCTATAAACCTAGTCTTGTATTTTGTGTTAATTCTTCCAAGCCAAGTGTTAAGTCAGTAAATGCAACACAGTTAATCTAGATAACGTTTACCATTGTGAGACTTGTACGGCACTTATGGCTCCCTGCCTGGACACGCTAAAACGCTGTCTGTGTCTGAGCTAGAGGCCAAAACAATGCATCGTGTCACCCAGAACAACATCGGCTGTGATTGTAAACTAACCTGTTACCGGAGCAAGTAAAGTTCGTAAAGATGATCCCTTGTTGTGTGTCTCACTGTACCCACGCACCTCCATCCCACCGGAAGGTAAAGCACGACAATATGCACATAGAGTTGGAACATACAGTATATATGATGCTTGAAGCTTTCCTTGAACTAATATGCTGTATCATAGCCACAGAATGGAAATGGATAGAAATGGACTACACTTCAAGGTAGCATTTTTGGTTATTTGGCTAGTTTAGTTAAAGTTGTGCTATGAGGGACATGGCTAAAGTGCAAAAACCTTAATATAATCATAAAACCATGATCAAAATTCTGTGCTGTGCTTTTGACAAAAAAGATGAGCATAAGACAGAAGGAAGTATCTATTTGCGCTAATTCTATAAGTAACACCAAGCAACGTCCCAGCTATCTTTAGTAATTCCATGAATACAGTGCTGAGGGGCAAAACATGCTGTCCTCCTGCTAATGAAGCTTTCAGCCCTGCGCCACAACCACACAATGACAGCTGGCAGGGGAGGGGCAGGAACTACACGGCATGAAATAAGAGGGGGTAAAAATTGATTAGCAATTTTCATTTGCGCTAAGCTAAACAAAAGAAGGCTGCTGCCCTACTCTGCATATCATCATGGGGTGGGAGAGGAGGAGGGTGGGTAGTGTTGATGGTGTTGGGGTGGGATGGGAAGCAATCTTTCAGAGCTCAAGGCATCTATTGTTTAGTTAGAGAGGATGTGGGTGTGGGGGAGCAAAGAGGGATTCGGGACAGGGAGACAAGAGGACTAGGGATGGGGATAGAGTGACAAGAGGGAAGACATGAGGGATGTTAAGGACAGAAGAAAGGGAAACAGGAGAAAAGGGAAGCAGAGGACTGAGAGAAGGAGGGGAAAAACAAGAATGCAGGTGGGGGGAGCAGGTAGAGGGGCTGAAAAGAGTAAAAGAGAGGGGTGGGAGAATTGGGACAGGGAGGGAAACACTGAGGGACAGAGTGATAAGAGACAAGAGAAAGAAGGTTAAAAGAATGGGGAATAGGAAATGAACGAGAAAAATGGAAGAGAAAAGGTGAGGAAAATGGAAGTTTTGGGTGTGACGAGGAGAGACCAAAAGCAAAAAGGTATAAAGAAGAAGGCAAGGGATTGAAAGACAACGTATCTCTTTTTAAATAATTAATTAATTTGACAGATTTATTTGCACATTAAATACAGTATTTTGTCAGACTCAGGACAGACTCACAACACTCTTTGAAAAACAAAAAGTCCCAGGGAAAAAAATGACACAACCATCACTTTTAAGTTTGTAAAGTCACTGAATACAGACACTCTGACTATAGAGGAATTTGCCAACACTGAGAAAAAAAAACTGCAGTACGTGCGCAGTTCTGTGGCCAAGACATGTTGTATGGGCAGTTTTCTTGAAGGGTTTTTTGGCATGACCAGGGTGCATGATGGTTTATTAAGAATGACATTATGCACCTCTGTATGCGTGTGTGTGTGTGTGTTTATGTACTTTCAGCAGGTTGTCATTCATATTTAGTGGTTTAAACATGTGTGCACACAAACACACAGTAATAAATGCAAAAAATGCAAGAAAAATAGCAGCTGGTAAGTGAATGAGAGGGGGAAAGAAATCAACAACTTTTAACCAAAACACTGTACACCACTCTAAATTTAATTTTCTGCAAGATTAAGCACAATAATGACTAGCTTTATAAGAACCCATAACTAATGGCTTCCAATGAGCCAATCTATAGGCATTGATCTGCTCAGTATCTCGTAGACTTGCAATGCAAAGCCTATAAATGAAGGAGGGAAGAGGACAGAGGAGCACTAAAGATGAGAGTGGAGGAGGAGAGAGGAAGAGAAGTGGATGGTGAAAGGGCAGGGTGAGGATGGTGGAGACAAATGAGAGGTAGAAGAGGAGAGAAGTATAAAGAAAAGGCAAAGAGAGCAGGGAAGAAGACACAAGGAGAAAGGATAAATCTTTATGTGGAAAATGCTTGAGCCCTAGTTGGCTGTAAATAACACATTGTGTCCGAGTTAGTTTAGCTATTTACTGTGTCACATTAACAGCATTTTATAAAACCTATTAACATCTTGTGTCAAGTAAATGGAAAAAATTCTTAAGAAACACAATGGTCCTGAAGCAAAGACTCTTTTGGACAATTAAAGAGGCACACCACCAATTTCACACATGAAGTTTAGTTTACTCACAAACCGTATTCATCTTGTATAATATGCTCTGTGGCTCTGGATGTTGCTTTCAAAAGTTTTCATGCAGGATTTTAGAGCTTTACCCATGTTACAGACTAAAAGTCAGGGTATCTCGGCCTGAGCTACGTCAATTTTAACTATTCTTTTTAATTCTGTCTCTTGTGAATCGCCTAATTTTATGGAAATTCAACGATAAATCACTGGAGTACCCCTTTAAGGCTTTAGTATGCTTTTACAAAGTGATAGTCAAATAGTGTCTGAAACCCCTGCATTGGACAATTTCTGTAACTATTTGAAAGTGACAATCTAACATTCATGTGCACTTCAAACAGTGATAAGCCAGATGTGCGTAGGTGAGATATAAGCAGGGCTTGAACTTTCCTGTCAAGCTCTCTTTTTTCATTATTCCTGTTGAGAGTCTGTCCCTAAGCATGTGGCATTAACCCAATTTGAATGATTATCATGTTTCATCCCTCCTCAGCCTATGACAGTAGGCCTATCACCCTTTTTTGGAGTGTGGACGTTCTGATTAGGTATGAACCCAACCCGGTCTCACGCCAGTTTGTGAAATGGTCACGTAATTTTGATTTATTATTTTGTGTACATGTCACGATTTTTGCGTTGATTACGTCTACATGTCACGATTTTTGAACATGACCATTTTACAAACTGCGATGACACTGGGCTGCTCTGAGGGACGCAACAACGGGGAAATCAAACACCACACGCCGGCCACAACAACGGTACGGACTGCCACACGCGGGTCGCAATGCCTGGGCACAGGGACACGATCCGTGTCCAAATTCAAATGCATATTCATTGGGCCGCATGTCACAGAAGTAAAAGCGGAAGCTTAGAAACGTTTTTAGCAAATGTGCCAAGCAAGCAACTCTATTGAACTGATTAGGCGCCATTTTATAATCTTGTATCCAGATAAATATAATACATCCATGGTATAAGCCACTTTTTCCTTCAGACAATGTTGGAACAACAGATCCTATGAACTATTTTGTTTTGAGCATAACCTCGCTTTTATTCATCAGTTAACTTAATGCATTTCTGTGCACATGATTATGGATTTGGCACCAAGTTAGAAGCTTAGTTGTTGCCAAACACACACTCAGGTATAAACAGGGACAATAACCAAACATAATACTGTATAAAGCATTGCAATGTGTCACTGTTCTCTAAGATTATAATGACTGCACTAATCCCGTAACAACAGTGCCATCTTTGTGTTTAGTAAGCAGAAAGACACCAGAGCAACCCAGCTGGGTAATAAATGTCACAATAAAAATCATTTTATTTTTTAAAGGTTATTAGGGCAATTATCTATCTAGTAGTATTCTACATTGTTAATCCTACACTTGACAGCTTTTTAGAGGCTCACTGACTAAGAACTAAAGGTGGTGGCATGTGAGGAGGAGGATAGTTGAAAATGAAACAATCCTCTGCTGAGAACGCACAGTAGCTTAAATCCGGAGAGGGCTGCTTGCGTTAATCCCCATGGATTAAGCTTCTAAATACTCTTATTCAAGCCAATTAATTCATGCATATATCTATCTCCAGCTCTTTTCATGTCATTTACGATGATGGAGGGTGACTTCCTGGGAAATCAGGAGGAGGGTGGATATTTATCTACATTAATGCACACAGGGCTCTCTCTTCAGGACCATGTGGCACACACACACACACACACACACACACACACACACACACACACACACACACACACACACACACACACACACACACACACACACACACACACACACAGTACATTAGGGAGGCATACACTGAGAGTTAATAGGGAAATGATGTTGGAAGGGTGAGGATTGAGAGGGGCCTCCAAAAGTTGACTGACGTATTCTGACAACTGAATACTAATCATGAGATCAACCTCTGGCTAAATCAACAGGATCTCACTGGGGCCTCTGGCTGGGAGAAGCATAAAAAGGGATTAGCAGTAAAAACAGAAGGCTTATACAGAACAGAGAAAAACCAGTGGACAGACTGAACAACTTTAAAAAAAAAAGGTTGAGATGAAGAAGGAACTAAGGATGCTAAGGATTGCAAGAGGATTTAAATGAACAGTGGACAAGTACATTGATTCAAATTCAACAAAACAAATGCCTCAGTACAGTAAAACTAAAAGTATGTAATTATTTTGGTAGAGTTTCCCAAGGACTGTAAAGCAGAAGTATCTAAGCAACTACAGTGAGAGGAAGAAGGACAAGAAATTAAAAGACAGTTAGAGAGACAAAAATACCTGATATTTATAATAAATAAAAGAAAAACAAACATGTACTCACTTATGTAATACTTATGGTATGTTCTTATATGAATTAGTTTCTTGTTTGCAGGGATGCCACTAATGATATGCTGACCCTAATGACATCATCACGGTCTGAAGTGGACTGCAATCTGTAGTGTTTGAGAAGCCTCACGTCTCTGGTTACCAGTCTGCGTGTGTGTGTGTGTGTGTGTGTGTGTGTGGCAACCAGTATTAATAATAATGCACATCACCCAAAAAGGCTTCCATATAAACACGATCAGAATACATCCTCTAGACTATACCCAAGGCTCGAGGGTCATGGTATATAGTAATCTGATTACAAAAAAAAGCAACTAGAGTAAACCTTGTTGGCAGTAAATATTTAGAACTGATGAAGATACAAATTCGTAGTTGTGAAAAAATTATATTATTTTATTTTATTTAACCTTTATTTAACCAGGAAGTTCCTTGAGATTAAAATCTCTTTTCCGAGGGAGACCTGGCCAAGACAGCACACCTACATTGACTACACAACCCAAAGCTGGGTGACACAGCACAGACAAAACTGAAGGGAAAAACTCACAGCATAAACTGGCCGATTTAAACACTAAGAAACCATAGCCTAACAACACATAGTTAAATAGCCAAACAAACAGCTACAAACATGTGAGATTAATAATATGTGCAATTGGCTTTCCACTGACAGCAGATATTACTCCTGGTGGGAACAGTTGAGAGTTTGTCAACCACATCCTAAACCTCCACACCACCAACAGCTGCAGAATCAGCACATTGGAGCCTTGAAGTGCGGCCCCACAAAATCTTGATATATATATATATATATATATATATATATATATATATATATATATATATATATATATATATATATATATATATATATGTATCCAGGGTCCATCTAGCCATGACTCAATTATTTATTAGTCAACATGTAAATCACTGGAGTGGTCACTGTTGGAAGCAAACCCAAAGAATGGCCACAACTTCACAACAACATATTAGAATGTGTATACCTATAATTAACAAAAGTTAATGTTCTGCACTGGACCCATGCTACAGGAGCAGTTTGCAGTGCACATGTTGCAGAGACCGATTCCACATCTAAGATTAGTGACAGGAGTGTTACATATTTCAGAGCGAACCAATACAAGCACAGAGAGAACAGTCAAATTCCACAAAACAAATGCCTCAGTTGGCCCCCTGGGGTGTGAATCATTGTACTAATGCTTAACCTCATGATGCTAAACACAGTCAAAGACAAATAAATTAGTGCTAATAGAAATACAAAAAATAACATTATTTGTCAAATGATAAGTTAGTTTTCGGCATTCTAAAATATACCACACTTTGAAGACAAAAACTAAAGTAAAATGCTTACACATGTCCTTTTATAAATGTTAAAAATGTATTTATATTTGTGTCATATGTACCATTTCCAGTCACTTTTAGATCTGAAATATTTAAACTAGCTGAAAAAGAAGATCTAAATGTAATTCCTACTAAGCTTGTAAACTAATGTAATTGAAATGTACAGTAAGCTATTATAAGAGTATTGCAACTTGTTTCTGTCTTGATCATTAAGAAAAAAAACTTATAACAATAAGTGCATAGCACTACTCTTACCTGATATTCTTCAACTCAGGTAATTGCTGTAAGGTGTGCTTAGTCCTCAGAAACAGGTTAGACAAAAAATATTGTAGTTGGGAAACTTGTCGGATTTATACTGCAACAAGTGAAACAATGGGAGACACATGGCACAACACAGTGCAAGACTGAGCAGCAGCATTTCAAAAGTGTATATCTAAACACCTACTGAGAACGCTTATATGAATGGAAAACATCATACTCTCAATCTTTAAACTTTGCATCTCTCATCCTCTAAGTCCCAGGCTCTGTATCTCCTTATCCTCCAATTCTCTTCATTTTAACAGTCAATCTCTCTCACTCTGATCTGACATCAGTCTCTCTGATTGGTCGACCCAGCTTGTGCACTAACCAGTGACACGCTTTAATTATTGAGCGGCTGACCTCAATTGGTAAGCTGGAACAGCCTTACACACATTACCACACACACACACACACACACACACACACACACACACACACACACACACACACACACACACACACACACACACACACACAAACATTTGCAGACCATGCTCTCACACTCAGAATCTCACTACATACTGCACACTTACATGCTCACCCTGAGGACAGTTTCTGCAGTCTAAATATATATACTGTGGACAACAACTCTGCCTGTTACTACTCTCAGTTCATTGATGCTGTGAGCATTAGTTATGATAAGAAACATGCTGGCAAAACACATTTTCTGCCATGTACTGTTATACAATGTACAATAATGTTAATTCTGGTAAAAGCAAGTATGTACATTTGTCATTCACAAAACACATTAGTTTTAGGGTTAGGGTTATAAATTCAAGTGTGGAGAGAGAGAAAAGGTATACCACTCCTTTATTCAGTTAGGTGTTCCAAATACATGCCTTCATGAAGAAATCCATCTTACTTATAGGGTGCACTATAATACTATGATATACTATTTGCTGTAGAATTACTGTAAACTTGTGAATGAAGCTCTAACAACAATACAGAAAGAAAATATGGTGTTAAATCAGTAATTAATGCTGACAGACAGCAGCTCATAAGGGCTCTCAAGTGTAATATTAATGGTTATCACAGTTAATTTGGCAGTAATACTGTGTATATATATATATATATATATATATATATATATATATATATATATATATATATATATATATATATATATAGTCCTACAAGGGTTTCCTTTAAAGGTACAAGGAGCTAAAAATATCAATATAATTTACGATACAACACTAATGTTGATTGGAAACATGAATCCAGTGATATGTCTTTCATAACTGGTGGAACAAGAAAGAGAAATGATATACATCCTTTGGTATGCTAGCTATGCACTTAGTATGCCATAATTTAATATCTAAATATATCGTGGAGAGTATGATCTCTGTCACACTTGTCTCCTTACAAATGATCAAACACAGGCAATGATACTAGACATGTGATATCCACATTGCTTCATAAGCCATGATGCAACATGGGCATTTTTAGATTTGGGTGTGTGATGTTATCCTACCTAGAATATATATATATATATATATATATATATATATATATATATATATATATATATATATATATATATATATATATATATATATATATATGTATATACACACAGTATATGTGTAAATAAATAGAAAATGCCACGTCTTCAGTAATGACATTCATCTCGAGTACGACTTTCGAAACATGAGTGACATGTTGACTCTCATTATATTTTGATGAGTGTAACCCAACTGGGCTCCATGGCATGCTGTGTGACTTGTGGCCTATGATTAGTTTCAAATAGTTTAATGGGTCGCACTGCTTGGCTCTGATCCCTAGACCTCAAAGGGTTTGAACAAACGTTCCCGAAACCATAAGCACACTTCGAGTAGCTGAATTCCAATATATTTGGCAGGTAGACAGCATTTTCCAAAGTGTTTATTTGAACTTCAAACTGTAAGGCCACTGGGTAGGATAATCAGTTAGTCCTTAATTTTGCTGGCTGCGTCTCAGTTTATAAAGTCCTACTGTATTTAAACTTCCTTTAATAAAAAAATTCTAATACAATAGTGTAGATTTAGGTTGTATTATGCACTAAGTCAGAGTACAGATTGTAATGTTGACTCACCATGAACTTTTTCTGCACAGTTACAGGTGGTTTCTGTGCTGCTGCTGCTGCTGCTGCATGCTAGTGTAAGAAAATGTAAGATACTTATATACTCATTACTAAGGCCCCTCACAGAAACCTAAACCATCTACCTATCGCATAGCATCTACACACACACACACACACACACACACACACACACACACACACACACATAGATAGGCCGAGTAGGCCTACAGTCAAACAAAGCTCTCAACATGGAGCTTCATGCATGCATGCTTGTGTCTATGAAGTTTGGCACTGTGTTTCTTTGGTCCATACGGCGTTTTGTATTTGCCATAATTCCCTGTCAGCAACACTTAGGCAGGCAGACAATAGCAGAGAAGATCGGTAGCCAGACCCCCTTCACTGTAAGCTTGGCAGGTCAGCGTGCAAGCAGCAGGTTACTCACACACACACACACACACACACACACACACACACACACACACACACACACACACACACACACACACACACACACACACACACACACACACATTTAGTACTGTATATGTACAACCATGCAGCACACAGAAAACAGTCATGTCCTGCTGATGCACGTTACTCACACCATCTCCCGGCTCTCTTCAAAGAGTTGTGCAGCAGTTCCCAAGGACACGGCAGTCTGACATCTCCTCTCTTTCACTCTCTCCTCGCACTCTGGTATACTCTCTCTGCCTCTCTCATTTGCTTCTTGGTTGCAGGACGCTGCCACAACAGATGCATGTGGGTTGCTGCCTTTCTCCACTGCTCTTTATTTCTCCCTTTACCCTCTCTCCTCTCTTCTCTCTGTATGCAGCTGAGAGGCAGAGCGCATTCTCGGGGTTTCTCTCTTTTTTCAAGAGAGTGCCAGCTAGTATGAGAACGAGGAAGCGCGAGAAAGAGGAAGGGAGGGAGAAAGAAGAGAGGAACGAGTGCTGGCAGAACTGACCAAACTGATGTGCCACCCCAGGACACCAGCATTCTGCCGACAGTCAGTCCTACTGCAAGAAAAACAGATTTAATGTAAAGCAGCAGCAGAAGCATTGAAGCATTACATATGTTGTAGCACAGCAAAAAAGTGACAGATGGACAAACACAAAAAAAATATATATTTGAGGAGGATGAGGGACAAAATTGGGAAATGAAAACAAAATGAATGCAAATATATGTTTATGTTGTCAGCTTGAACCAAAATATACAATGCATTTTGATCTGTATACCAATAGGATATAAGAGTGCCAAAAATATTATTGACAAGAGGGTAAAATGAGTGGGTAACTGATGAGAGAAGAGAAAGAGAAGAGCAGAGAAGAGAAGAGAACGAGAAGAGAAGAGAAAGAGAAGAGAGATGTCTTAACAAGATGAGCGGGGAGAAGTGGAAGGGAGGGTAGAAAAGAGGAAGTCTAAGTATTCCCCAAAGCCTTGCTGTCTTTTCTGAAAAATGGTCCCTGCAGGCCCGATCCAGAAAGAGGCAATACAAACAAACAGAGAGCAGAAACAAACATCTATTTATGGAGGAGGGGAGTCCAGTTTCCCAACCACATTTGCTAGCAGCTTTTTTGACAATATCACCAATTCAGCAGTTTAGGAGTAACAACCAGAGGACGGGAGAGGAGAAAGAGAGAGGAAAGGATTGAGAATTTGAGAATAACCTTCCATAAATAATTTCCAATACATCCCAGAAATAGGCCAATGCACACCAGTCTATATCCTGGCACTCTCTCTCTCTCTCTCTCTCTCTCTCTCTCTCTCTCTCTCTCTCTCTCTCTCTCCCTCTCTGCTAATCCCTCCTCTCTCTATAAACACACAGGTTAACAACACTTTTGTAACACTGTGTACAAACTCAAAACAAAAAGTTTTGTTTTTGTTGTGCGTTGAGTCCATGGTATTATAAGGTAGTATAGTGCAGGTAGTCTTGGTATAATAATATGTGTTTACTCCTCATGTATTTATTGATAAAGAAATATGTGTATTGATGTGTAAAAGTGTTGAATCACATCAAAAAAAAAAGTGTTGCCTTTCTGTTCTGCATGCACATTACAATCCCAAATTGGTCCCAATTGTGATGTTCATTCTCCTGTTTCCCAAAGAAGCACATGTTAATCCCACGTCTGACTGAAAAAGTAACGAAATATCACACAGAGAGACTGCCACATTGGAGTTCTCTTCAGACCATGTCAAAAGTATGTGTTTAATTTTCATTAATGTAGTTAGTAATCCCCCAACACTCCAAAATGTGTTTTTCTTTCTTGTTCCTTGACTGTAGTGCTTGAGCGTCACTGTGCGTAGTTTGATAATTGAAGGCTCTTTTCACAAGAAGCAAAGTTTCTCTGTGCTCTACTTAAGCCATAAGGTTTATTATACAACTCAATAAAATGTACAAAGTCTTTGGTGATTAGACTCCATCGCTATACAAATATTTTTACATCATTATAGGGGTAGAGAACCATCAGACTCCCCGATGGAATCTAGACACCTGTAGTGGAGACGAAGGAGCCCGAAGACCTGATCGAAGGAAGCTCCGGACCGGTCAGCTGGAGTATATGACAGGAGGTGGAAAAGGAGGCGGAGGGTTGCACTCTTTGCCTGCGACGACAGCTGAATAGCAAAGAGCGAAACAGATTTATTTAAAGCAGGGTTGTGACTCTGTGTTTGGCCCTTGCAATTTGTGTAAGATTCATATTGGTTAAGCAGGAAGATGAATGCCTTCACCAGCTGATTCTATTTAGGAAGAGAGCATTGATTAAATTAGGTCTTCCTGAAAGAATTTACGCTGAGCTATAGTTTAATCAGGAGAGACTACTTGCAGATACAGTATGTGACAGTTATACACGGCAAAAAGTATATTTATTAAGATAGCAGCTGAACTGATACGCACTACACCGATTAAAAGTTTGGTCTTCTTGAAAGAATTAACGCTGAGCCAATTGTGGTCCAAAACGTAACTTATCAGAGAAACGTATCCGACGCAAATTATCATTTAAAGTATTTCAAGCCTCACGGATGAAAGAGGAACATGTTAGAAATCAGTGAAGCCTGCAACAAATGAAAGTTTTTCCTCACTGGACAATAAAGACAGATGTGTATCATACATGTGTAAACACATCAGGTACTAAGCAGTGGTCATATAATATCACAATGCATATATATGCTATATTTCTTGCAGCGATAAAGTAAAGGTGAGGAAAGGTAATGCACCGAACAAATCAAAAACCTTTTACAGTACACATTTTTTGACAGAAATTCTTCTAAATGCATTCGTAATACAAAGGGTACTCATTCGGATTATACTGTACTTTACAAGTCAGATTGTACTGTACATTTATCCTTAAATAAGTAAAGGGAAAGTGCAACTGATGGCTGAAGAGAAGGACACATGACATAACATTTGATGGAAAAATTGCCCTTCAACAATGCAAGAATTGTGACGAGGATGAGGGGGAAGAAAAGAAACAACATAGGAAAGGGAGGAGATGAGAAACAGAAAATGCAGGAGACAGAACTGGTTAAGTGGAAAGGACGAGGACATAGAGGAAGATGATAAAAGCAGGGACACAGAGGAGGAGAAAGAAAGAGGGTGGAGGGCAAGGACAGGGGTGAAGGGTGTAACTCACTCCTGTCCCCATCACCAGCGCCCAGTCCTAATTTACCCAGAACAATCAATCAGATCAGGAGGCAGACACTGATAGAGGACTACCATGCAACAGGATCCACCACACACACACATACACACACACACACACACACACACACACACACACACACACACACACACACACACACACACACACACACACACACACACACACACTGAGAGAGATGGAGGACTTGCATGCAACAGGATCTATTCACACACACATACTTTTATGCTGACTAGAGGAAACAAAGTTTACAGCTCATATCTGTAGTCTCTGCACTGACTTCTACCAACTAGGCTGTACTGTGTACCAAAGTCACCGCAGCTCTGTGGGGTCACAACGGCCGGTCAGGGCCCATGAGACAGAACGAGCACAGAGGGAACAGAACGGGAGCGGGAGAGCAAAAGGGTGAGGGAGAAATGGGGGAGAGGGAGGAGAACAACAGCCAACAATAGGATAAGAGAGACAGAGTCAGAGAAAAGAGCACAGTGCAAAAAAACAGACAGAGGACAGAAACTGGCAATGAACAGGAGGACAAAGTGATCGCGCCCTGCCATGCTCTCAGAGAAAGATGAATGGACCAACACAGAGAAAGAATAAAAGAGCGGGAGAAAAAAAAGTGGCGGGCTGACGCCAGCTCAGGTACAGAAGACACTGCTGTGAAACAAAGTCACGCACATGAGAAGAGCAGGAAGATCAGTGTGAACACAGATGCTTTATTCCTCCTCAAATGCTTCTGGCCTTCTGTCTGACCCCCCCGGGGTAAAACCTTTGTATGCGCTTTAAACACACACACACACACACACACACACACACACACACACACACACACACACACACACACATCACATGGTTCTCAAGCAAAGGCCCAAGTCTCGGAATAAAGTCACTTTCCACAAAAGTGTCCTCTGAATGAATGTAATGTAATAAGTGTTGTAAAACCTGGCTTCTTGATATTACACTACATAAGATTTATGTTTTACAGTAATGAGCAGATAAAAAATTGGATTAAGTAAATTCCTCCTTTGTTATGGCATTGGAATTTTGGATTTACAGCTTTTGTCAGGTAGGGATTTGTTTCAGTAGGATACAAGTTTACTGAGTTGCAGTTAGCAACATCAAATCATCACAAATAAAGATTTCCCATGAGCCTGTGGTTATGGAGCAGTCTCTTACAACTAGGCCACACTGCAACATTAATATTTCTTCTCTCAGCAAGCTTGTTTTGGGTAGAGGACTAATGAATTACAGCAAAATCTATGTAGAATATGAACTTATTTTAAAGATATTTAACTTTAGACTGGAAATTGGGAATAATCTGTTAATGTATCCACCTACACCTGAAAGTCAAATATAATGTTAGTATTCTCATTTAAGGTGTTCTGCTACATCTTACCAATTCTATCAGGTAATAAACGATACAAAACAGTTTTTGTGATTGAGTTTTTATTTCTTCTAATCGGAGGGCAACATAAATTATTCAGAATTATTTGAGTTATAGTCCACACAGTATATATACTTACAATATTACATAAACATGTTTGTTTCTCTTCTCACATACATTACTGCAAGAATTGATTGTTCAAAACCATCCCCAGCTCACTGTGCATCCTTTTATACCCACCTTCCCCATGCAATATGAAAAACCACCAACAACAGTTAAAAAAAATCTTTTATAAGTGATCAACACAGCAATACACTTGATTTCTTGTTTTTTCCTAGATATCCTATCACAACAGTGATTACCCTGCATCGTATTGTCTTTATGTCTTTACTCTCTGGCTCTAGTATAATGTATTTGCCTAGAGAATATATTTCCACAGCAACCAACATCATGAATCTTAACCCCATAAAATTGAGCTGATTGAATTTATTACTAATTTATTTGACTTAAGACTAATTGGAGCAATGCTTTATTTATCCTATAAATTATCCCAAAGCACCTCTCTGTTTGCGTGCGTGCATGATGGAAACAGACAAAGAGAGAGCGCGGAAGAGAGGACATGCGAGACCTACACTATCTATTTTAAATGATGACACATTTAATTTCCGCACTGCAAAAGAAATTAAAAAGTATAGCTGTTATTAATGAAGATGGAGCATAATAAGGGACGGCTACACACACACACACACACACACACACACACACACACACACACACACACACACACAAACACACACACACACACACACAACTGGTTAACTGCTATTAGTTAATGGCAAGATCAGTTTGAAAATGATATGCTTCAAGCAACAAGTGCTATAAAAAAACTGCAATTACTTTATTTGTTTTAATGCTAGTGAATCCCGAGAATTACTTAATAAAAAGCAGCATCAACAGAAACCTGGTAGTGTGTTCTCATGTTTTCAGATTCTGTTGTAATGTTTGTCATTCCTTGTAGCACAGACTGGTTTCCTTTTGTCTAACATTTGAAATTTGCTCAGCGGAATAAAAGGAACAATAGCTAAAGCCAAATCTGGAACAATGAGGTTTCAGATGTGCCAGTGATCTGAGACTCAAAGTCATGTTTCCCTCTGCACTGTTGAAGTCATTGAGGTTGTAAATTGACTGAACAGAAAAACAGGCTGTGGTCTTAGTCTTCCCTTAATTTTGTTACAGGTTTGCCAATCTCATGCCATTAAATGTATAGCCTGCATAGCACTTCTATTGATTAACAAATGACAACGGCGTCAATGTGTCGCAATGTGCACTTGAGGTCAGGGACTTATTGCCTTGTTTCAATTCTTTCTTTTCTCCCCCTCTCTCTCTTTCTCTAACTCTCTTTCTCCCTTATCATTCCCCCTTTCTATCTTTCCTTCGAAGTGTTCCCTCCCTTTCTCTAAATAGATATTGAAGTTTTCTATTTAAGGCAGATGCTGTTTAACTTCCTTGGGGTGGGAAGTGAAAGGCAGGCAGAGGGCCATCCATCTCGCTATCCACCTGCTGACATCTTTAAACGCTATCGACACCCGCTGCCAGCATTAACATGCAAAACCGCACTGCACGTTTGATTTCATTAGCTCATCGTGCGCAGGGTTTTCTCTCACCCTGTCGGTGGGATTCTGGCTGCAATTATTGGATTGGATGCAGAATTGACAAATTTTCCGACTTGTCAGAGAAACACCATTTCTGTGCACTACATAAGTTTCCAAAACTCTTGATTAGACACATCCCTGTCATTCTCAATGTCCTTATCTAGTGGTGGGTTTCAGCATTTCTGTCTGTACTTTTTAAATAACAAATTTTCTTAATGCTTAACTTCTTTCTGGTCTGCAAGGCTCTATACAAGAAGCTGTTAGGCTACTAGTAAGAACCAACAGAAGGGATGTGGTGGACGTCATCAAAATAAGTAAGTATAAATAATGACAGAAAGTCAGCAGTCTGCAAATACTCCAATAGTGAGAAAAGGATACCTCATTGGCTAGCAACAAGTAGCATAATGCTATGTTATGTCATAATGTTTATTAATCCCCTAAGGGGAAATTAGTTTTACACTATGTTGTTACACACAGGCCTAAAATACACTCACACGCACAAACCAATACATGCACAAATTGGAGAGCTATCAGAGTGAGGGGGCTGCCCACTGCACATACCCCTAATGATGTATCTATTTGTTAAAAAAATGAAATGAACGACCTATATGTTCATAGAAAGGGTTGAAAAGGCTAGGTTCCATTTGGTGAAATGAGCAAATAAATGAGCACCAAATTGTGTTTATTCCAAAGACATTAACTATCGGTTAAAAACACAAGGTAAAATCTTCTTTAGAACATGGTTAATACTGGTAGCATGCTGGGATAGACTGACAGGCCTCCTTAACTCTGAACAGGGGATATCTTTGTAGTACTCATAAGATTAACTAATGGATGTCATAGATTTATTTTTATGTGGCTAAAAGGTTTGGTGATGCCATTTCTACTCATCCACCGACCTACTTGGTTCCGACTAGTGCCTGACAAAAGATTTTTCTTGATTTTTTTCCTCAAGATTCAAGGTTCAAGACACTTCATTGTCATTGTATGAACACAACAAAATTCCATTTGTGGCAATCAGTGCAGCAGCAGTGAATAAATAAGAAAAATAAGAAAAAACTAATGAAAACATAGAAAACATATTTTCTGCTTAAGACTTCACAAAGAGCTTACATTATTTTACATCAGTGTACTGCAGTCCTACAAGGCCTACAGTGGTTAACCACACACACACATTTTGGAATTGAACATTTGGTAGCTTAAAATCAGGGATGGTACCGTGGTGCAGTGGTTAGCACTGCCAGAGGGTTCTGGGGTTGAACCCGCTGGCCGGCTTATGCCCTCCTATTGGAGTTTGCATGTAATCCCTGTGTTAGCTTGGGTTTTCTAAATTGCCCGTAGGTGTGAATGTGAGCATGAATGGTTGTCTATGTGTGTACTCTGTGAAAGTCTGGGGACCTGTCCAGGGTGTTACCCGCCATCGGCAATGTCACCTGGGATCGACTCCAGCGACCCTTTAATACGAAACAAGGTAACAGATAGGCTAATGGATTGGTGGATAGTGTGAATTCCTAGAATGTTTTACATTACAAAATGTCCCCCTGGTGGCTGGCTGCAGTCAGATAAATCCCACGCCTACCATGTTAGCATGGTAGCATCTGGTAAGGATGCCTCCTGGGCGCCTCCCTAGGGAGGTGTTCCAGGCACGTCCAGCCGGGAGGAGGCCTCGGGGAAGACCCAGGACTAGGTGGAGAGATTATATCTCCAATCTGGCCTGGGAACGCCTCGGGATCCCCCAGTCGGAGCTGGTTGATGTGGCTCGGGAAAGGGAAGTTTGGGGTCCCCTACTGGAGCTGCTGCCCCCGCGACCCGATACCGGATAAGCGGATGAAGATGGATGGATGGATGGACCATGTTAGCGGATGGGATGTGGGCTAAACTAAAAAAATGAAAGCATGTCAAATAATTTTTTCCTAAAGATTGTTTCCATCATTTTAGGTAGTTCTTATTACACTGATGTATGTTAAAATGTTAATTATTTTCTTCTTGTAATAAGTTTGATTTTAATTAGTTATTTGATGCTAAAAAATATGGTGAAACTTCATGATTAACAGCTGTGATTGACATTATCAATTATTGATTGATGACATTGACATTATCTTATACTTCGTCACCTTACTTACTGCTTTGATTCCGTCATAATTACTACTGCCACTAGAGGACAAAGTAATAATTTACCAAGTATTCATTGTGCAATACAAATACTGAGTTTTAACACAAAAACTATGGGTTGGGCTAATTCTTCAAGATTGCAAGAGAACCTTAGCAGTACCTTCTTGTAGCAGAAAAACTTTGGGTGCATTGAGACAAAACATCCATATTAAAATTCATCAACACGCCTTATGGACATTTTAGAAATCTGATTTTGGACCTCCAAACTGCGACGTGTAATTTATGTCCATAGTTGTAATTCTTCTGCATAGTGGTTGTCCTGATCTTTTTATCAGATAATTTCTTTCTATTTTACAAAGTTTTATTATCGTTTTATTATCTTTCTATGTTCTTAGGATGGTGGTGCTTCCTTTTCTGTGTTTTCTTTGTCTTTGTAACTGACTCGATGTCATTGCAAATGAGGGCTACCGTTTATAAATAAAGGTTGAATGAATGAAAAATTTGTTTATGCCAACTTTTTAAAAATGTGGGTATTTTTCAATTAAAATTGTTAACGAGAGTGGGCATTGACAATGTAATTTTGCTGAAAAACAACATTTTTGAAACTGACTTTGTGTGACAGCTAAACATGTTGTTTATTTAAGCATGTATCCATTTAAGCTTTTTTGTCTTTTTTCATTAGCCTGTATTTTAACTGTTTCCTTATCCTAACGGGAGACATATGATAAAAACAATAAGCATCTCTGTGTGTTTCTCCCTGCCACTCTCTCTCCCTTCCTCTTTCTCTCTCTCTCTCTCTCAAACACACGCACGCACACGCACACGCACGCACACGCACACGCACACGCACACACACACACACACACACACACACACACACACACACACACACACACACACACACACACACACACACACACACACACAGGCATACACTCTACACAGGGCTAGGAATTGGAGTATTGGAGTACTGTATCTTTGCTGCCACCTAATGCAGATATCACACACGCCGTCTCCCAGCACCAGGAGGCTTTATTCCTACTTTGTCTCCAGCTCAGGCTTTGGGTTTTTTAATCCTGCCGTGTGGGGTTTCAAACACACTCACAGGTCCTGGGCTCTTCAGCACTGCGGCAGGCCTTAGGTGGTCTGAGATTTTGTTTTCTTGGGGTGGCAGTGCATGAGGCGTTTGTGATATGCTAATTTAATCATTTTTGTCCACTCCTCCCCTTCCTTCTTTCCCTTTTGCACCTATCAATCTAATCACTTCATCTGGATTCCTGGAGCAGGTGGTAAGAGGGAGGGGGGTGGGGGACACAGAGAGAAACAAACAGATAGATAGGAAGAGAGAGAGAGAAAGAAGAGTCTCTGGCTGCACAATTACCAGCCCTTTCATCTATGAGCGCATGCGGCCTCCATCCCCCCTTAAGCTTATACTCACGCACACCTCCCAAATGCTTTTAATTTTAGTGATGGTTCACTTTAATTATTATGAAAATTAAATCAAATGTAATCGGCGGATTAATGCGACCGATGAGATAATTCAGCCGCATGGTGATGACAGCAGCGTGGATCGTCTATAAATCTCAACCAAAACGGTCAGGAGGAGGCAACCAGGAGGCATCCAGCTCCACAAGCAGGGATACAGTGGTGTAAAGTCGGTTTACTGTCTTATCCTGATTACACATTAGTGTTTATCCATTTTCAATTGTCTGACATGCAAATTAACAAAAACTTAGTTAGCCTTCTGTTGCTCAAAGTCTGCGCTCTCTGTAAACATTGTATCTCTTGTAAATATTATGTGGTAAAAAGGTCACAAAAGGAGGCCTCCAGGTTAGTATAAAGCTGGAGTTCAGGGCATCTATGGTTGGCAGTGGTTTGAGCTGGCAACTGGTCATCTATAGACACATTTGCAGTGATGATGAATAAGAGGACAAGCACACTAAGCTGTTGTGTCTCACCACATCTGTTATTTATGAGAGCTGTCCAGACAGTACTGATGACAACTCATCTCAACCAGACTTTCATATGTTTTGGCAGACACAAAGTTCAACTCAGCTGATTTATTTATGGGCTGAAAGATTTGTTACCTTCCTTTTAGCCAGTTAGGAATGAAAAAAAACCGAGATCTTAATTTTAGCACACACCACATTTTCAAGCACCTGCACCTGTTTTTATAAAAATGAATACAATATGGAGAAAGCCAAGGATAATGTTAGTGTGATTATGGGCTTGGCATTGATCATCTGATGACTATAAAGCGTGATACTTCTGCGTAAAATCTATGCCGGCTACGTGAGTACGTAGACACGCTGGACCCAATGCCGTTGCCTGACGTGCACCTATTAAAAATGTAACAACACATCGCGGCGACGCACGTCGTGTCTTGGCAGCGTTGAATTTCCTACTACTCATTTTCTCATTCTCCTTCACCATAAACAACATCAAATCAAGGAGAGGGTTAACTTTTCCTGCTATAGATTTCCCCACAATGGTCAGAAAGCACATCTAATCACCATCCTGCTCTCACTTCTCCCTCTACCACACTCTCTCCACACACACATACACACATGCCATGCCACACACACACATGCATGACGACCAACACACAGGTGTAAACTTCAGGCCACTTACGTTGGCTACGGTGAAAGCTCTGTGTGGAGCCTCCGCAGAACCATAGATCACACTTAAGTCCCCAGCAAAGCAAGAAACACACACACACACACACACACACACACACACACTCACACACGTACATAACTATGTAGAACACTTACAATAACAAAGAAACACAGTAGTTATATTTTTTGTATCTATATAATTGTATTTATATCATTATATAAATACAATTAAATATTTAATTGCTTAAATTATAGCAATATTTGGCGTCCAACTAGCCATGGTTGCGTTTTGAATATTATGCTCTCAGATGAGCGATGTAACATAGTGAAAGGAAGATGTAAAAATGTATTTTGTATGATGATTTGGGAAATTAAAGTTTGGTTTAAGTTTTTTATTTTTTATTTTTTTTACCTTAGATTCCCCCTTTCTCTTGTCCCTGCACTCTCCTACTCTCCTACTCTCCTACTGTCCATGGCTCTTCTATCTATCTCTCATTTACCATAACTTTATGTTCCTTCTTTTATTCCATCTCTTGCCTTTCCTTTCTTGCCCCACTCCACACTCTCACTACTTCACGCATTTCCCTTCCTCCTTACCTCCTTCTCTCCCTTTCTTAATCACAGAATGTGAGGAAATTGATAACCGTCCATTACCATATGTTGCTCTGTGATTAATGTTCTCAGGTCTTTCACGTTGTTTCTCATTCATAGCTCATGTCATGGCCCATAAACTAATACCTAAAAGAAATCTGCCGGATGATTCTGACTCTAAAAAAAGAGGGCAAGAGAAAGAGACACTCAGAGGAAAAGATCCTTAAGTCTAGTAAAGGGCATGAGGAGAGTGGCTGTTAGCAGCACTGTACAGTAGGAAAGTCAAAGATAAAAGAAGGGGAAAAGAAAGAGTTCGTTGTGCTTTGGCACTGATTGAATTATTTAGTTCCATTTTGTCTGGCAGAGCAGGTGTCAGCGTTATGCCAAATGGAGTTATTAAGGGCATAAATCTAAGCCAAGAGCACCCATCATGGCATATTTATTAGGTAGCACCATTCTGTTATGAATCTGTTGATAACAAGTATTGTTATGTGGGGATAAGACAGAGGCTTCCATTGAGGAGCACTACATGCAAAGGTCCCCTTACCCTGCCCACAAAAGTTACTTTATATGTTTGTTGTTAATCTTCCATCCAATCTTACACCCAATAAGGAGCAATTCACACACAAATTAAAGTACATTCCCACAAAATAAACGTGACAGTTTTTTTTCTTCTATCAACCTTGTTTATTTAGTATATAAAAAAGTGTAATACATTTTGGCTAAAATAAAAGTCGGCATCAGATCATGATGTCTAAGTCATTTTTTTAAGAGTTAGTAAAAAAATCAAGGTAAATACTAAGAAATTGTAAACTAAAGGAATGTACTCACAAATTAACTAATGTGTGTGCATGTGTGTGTGTGTGTGTGTGTGTGTGTGTGTGTGTGTGTGTGTGTGTGTGTGTGTGTGTGTGTGTGTGTGTGTGTAAGAAAGCTAAGGAACAGTGTATTTTAGCTTAGTAAACCCTGGCAAACTGGATCAGTTTCCAGATGGCACACACTTAACCAAATGAACACACACAGAGGTCTCGACCCGAATTTTGCAAAAATGGAAATAGGCTGGCCAATGGTGGCGCAAAAAGTAAACTTGAGCCTGTACAGGTCTAATCACACCTTCTCTGGTGGAAAGAAAGTATAGCTAAAACAAACACATATCGTACACATGCACAGTCCAGCTTCCAGTCTTTTCATAGATGTAATCTGTTCATTGTTATGGCTGTCTCCTTGTTTTGTCTTCTACCTCATGCATTCAGACATGCACACGCACAGTGTAATAAATACAAACTGACACACTATCACAGGAATGTGAATGCATAATTGATAAGGTCATAAATTTTATGCTGACCATTATACTCTGGACTGACCACATTCACCTGTACTAGAGATTCTTGCAGCTAAGGAGGAGAGAGACGGAAAGGGAAATGGAGGGGTGGGAGTCATGGAAGAGCTGTAGTTAAAGAAATGCCATCCTCTTTAAGATTTCAGAATACATCACTTAATTTGTAGTTTTTTCTGATATTGTTGTGGGATCAAAAACTTGAGCTGAACTGTCTTGAGGAGACAGTCCTCCCCTGAAAAACGACGTTTGTTCAAGCAGCAATTACGACACATATTTACGTTTATAGTGGCGTCACCCTTTAGTAATTATAACAGGAGCAAAGCAAGAAGTAAGGTGGTGAAGTCTAAGAGTCAAATACAAATCATAACACAAATCTGTATAAGGAGGCAGATTAAGGTTGTAGATAGGATAAATAAACATGGGACCTTCGCCCAGGAGAGAGGAGCAAACAGAACAAGAGGAACTCCGCCACGTTCTGTGTCATATGTGTAACCGGAAGTGAAGTGACGTAACAAATGTACTGATTTTAACCCAAAACCGTCATTGGGAATTGGAGTCCTAAAGAATCATCTGGTAAGTTGCCTTGACTCTTGCTGGAGAATTCAGAATTCCCAAGAGAACATTTCCAAGGTACAAAAAAACAGTTAATCACAAGGGCATTATTTTGTAAACCAAGTGTGCTTCAAAGTTTCTTTCCTCAGAAACTCATACTATATTTTTCTTAAAGCGCTCTGGGTTTCAGTTTAAACGAGTGAATGAATTTCCCAACTGAGCAGTTTCCTCTTGTGGTTCCCAGAGGGTTAAACTGAAATTCAATCACTGAAGACAATCGGGGTGTAATTAAGCTACTTCTAATTTAACTGTCGGTCAGGAAATGATAATAATATTAGCCTTTACTTACAACAGAACTCAATTAAAAAAAAAAAAAAAAAAATGAGCCAGCGACATTGGCCAACTATGACACGCTAAGAGGGGTAGCTTAAGTGGGAGAGATAAGAGGAGCAGTGAAAATGTATAACAAAGAAACAAACTGAACAGAAGAATGTGCAGTAACCAACTATAAACAGGGAAAAACAAGGAGCAAAATAAAAGCAACGAGAGAACGGAAAAATTAGATGGTGTGAGTCAAGTGTGCATAATGATGTGCACAGCACTCAGGTCTATATTTAAATGGTGCCATTGAGCTGCTTGTTGAAAACAGATGCAGTTGAGTTAACTGGCTTGTCTGTATGCACCAGTGAAAGGCCGTGCATACATTATTCTGGAGTTGAGATAATTTGTCGACAATTAGACAGAACAGGGTACAGCGAGAGGCTGATTAGCATGTCGGTACAAGTCAGCCACAGGAATAGGGACACAGGGGCTTTGAAACAGACATGAATTTGACATTGCACATACTCTGTCATATTTTATTTTCCCTCATTCATTGTATTGCTTTTTTTCTGCACTCTTCTTTAAGGCTGAATTAATATTCATGCAGATGCGAATGATGAATATGGATGTGCAGACAAACTGACTTGTTTCAGTGACGATAACAAGAAAAAAAGAGAGGAAACACAGTCCCTTGAGAAACAACGTGTGTGGATTGTTAGTTCAGTTTTCTGTATTCTTTTTTGTAAGGGGTACCCAATATATGGATTCCTCACAGTGTACCCTCTTTCTGCTAAAAAAACTAATCAGAGAGCACACTGGATTTTCATATTTTAACAATCATTTTGGTACCAGAGAGAGTTCATACTAATTGTGTGTAAGGTCCCTGTATTGCTCAGTCTGTCACAGATTGGCTTTTATTCACATCAAATATTACATTTTTCAAATATTAATACTTTTTTTTTTAAACTCTTTTGAGGAGATTTTGGAAAGGCAAACAGATTTGAGTGTATCCCTCTTGAATGCAGTTACTTAGCCTAACTGATAGGCCTCTGTAATGGATGACAAATTGACCTGGAATCCGTTCTGTATTTGGAAGCCAAACCTCAGCACTTGCCAGAAAAAAAAGAAATTGTAGATGATAAATGTCAGATATTCATGCAATAAGAAGACATGACTGTCTTTCAATATGATGTAACTGGGTATCTGCTAGCATAATTAAGGTCAACAACATCTGAACAACACATGTCAATGGCTTAGCCTGAGTATTCTGCAGCAGACTCTTCAATTCAAATGTGATCAATGCAAATTATCCTTTAACAACATCCCACAACAGGATCTAAGAAGAGGGAACCGTAAATTAACCTCTCTGTGGCCAAGTGCTCAGCAGCACCAGCAGGTGGGAGTTTACAGAAAGATGGATGACCAAAGAGAACCACAAATCTTCTAAGGAGGCCTATAAAGAATGCAGATAATTCCCAAAAGACTGTGGTACTTCACACACTCACACTCACACACACTCACACACACACACACACACACACACACACACACACACACACACACACACACACACACACACACACACACACGACAGTCACATGATGTAAAAGCTAAAGGAGGATTCGTTTTGACGCCTCATTTGAAAGAGCAGTGATGGCAAAGTACAATTTTGGAGGAATTAAATAGACTTATACAAAGGAAGTTATAATGCCAGGAAAGACCAGACTCCACAATCGCCCTGTGGTGGTCAGATACATTGATATCAGCTTCCTTAGTAGCATTTGCAGGAAACTAAAATCATCAGAACTGGTAGAGTAAGTTGATGTGCTGGACCAGACTGAACTAATCTGACTTACTGATGATGTTCATAATCTTAATAAAAAGTTTTTTAGACGCTGTGAAAATGCACAACACTGGTTTAAGGGCTGTCTAAATCTATGTTCCTTTTAATAAATGAGATTGTTGGCTGATGTCCACATGTGACTCCCTCCTTTCAATGTACATCACTTTCTATGAAGCAGCCTGCCCCTCTTGTCTTTCAAATAACGTATATTTTTTCATTCTGTCCACCAGTATCCCCTCTAAAGTATCTAAATAAAATACCACAGTACATGTGATTTATTCCAAAAGCTGGTTCAGAATAATAATTAAATTTTTCTCCTTTCTGGAATACAGTGATCACACATTTTCTGGTGCGGTTTGAGCAGAGAAGATATAACACCAATGTAAAAGTAAACCTCCAGAGAAAAACAATCCCATCTATCCCACCATGCATCTCTTCACCTTTCCCGCTTCTCTGTGGATGGCAGGCAACGTTTGAAGCCTTATCGGGTTCTCTGCTGTTTCATGTCCGCCAGATGAAGGCTTTTAATGTCGGAGCAAAAGGTAGCGTTTGAATAATTACTTGGGTGCCAAGCTGAGAACGCAAATTACTGCACACAGCATTAGCAACAGATGTGTGACACATACAAACCATCAGCGCTGCACAAACATGACACACATGCAAACAAACAGGTCACACATACAAACATGTCATAATGCACAGCAATGCAAGCCCATCTTTGTCACTGTCTCACACAGACAATCAATAACACATTACAAAAATACACAGTAAAAGCTTCGAGGCATATGGAGGCATATCAAAAAGTCATATTAAGTAAATCTCTTTAAATAAATCTTTTTTCCCCAACATGTTGGATACCATTGATAAAAAGTTGAGAAAAATGGCATGTAAATCCAAAGCGCTTTATTTTTTAGCCTTTTGCGTTGCTGCTCCCCCGTATTTATGTGTCTTAAGCTTGATTTATAGATCTGCATTGAATCTAAGCTGTAGGTATGCATATAGACCCTACGCCGTTGCATGACGTGTGCTTCCCCAGAAATGTACCCGTTGCAGTGATGCAGAACAACTGTGATTGGTCCGCGTGGGTGGGCTTGGTAGTGCCGCATTTTCCCCTACTTATTTCCGGGTTTTCCTTCTCCGTGAACAACATGAAATCAAGGAGAGGGTTAAATTTTCCTACTACAGCTTTCCGACTGTGTTCAGAAAGCACAGGGGAGACAATTTTTTTCTCTGCTGCCAGAGTCGGTACTCATTACAGAGCTAATCCCTGTCACTCTCTCACTCGCTCTACCACACACTACCAACGTATACAAACTGGTTCAGCTATTCTCTTAAAGAGATATGCTAGAACACAATCGACACACCTGCGCACATGTATAAACACTTACAACGATGTAGGCCACGTACGTAGGCTGGGCCGTACAACCAAACATCCGTCTTTAGTCAGCCACTAACCTCAACGGCATCTTTTCTGTTTTAGCTAAAGTACTGTTAGTCAAACTTTCACATCGTTGCCGCTATCCAGATTCCCACGGTCACCTTTCATCTTCATCATTGCACATTATACAGAGACAGCCAGCAAACTAATCATAATATTTTTCTTATTTGCAAATAAAGTTACTCTGATGGGGTTTTGGATGCCTCAGCCAAATCGGTCCAGTGAATTATCTGTGCTTGTGAGGGACATTTCCAACACACAAACAAGAAATCTGATATATTTCCTGTTCAAACTAAATGGTTGGTTATCGTCATGTGTTTGTGTATGTGTCAACCACAGCATTGTGTATTTATGGTACCTTTAATCAGGATGACAGACAGACAGCAATACTCTCTGCCATTTACCTAAGAGGCTGCTCGTTCATCTGCCAGCTCTTTCTCTCTGTCTACCTCACATATACACACTTTCATACTGTCTTTCTCATTCTCTGAGTGTCAATTAATCTTTCTCTCTTTATCCATCCAGGTTGTCCTCTCCCCCCTCTCTCTTACTTTCACATAGATTCAGTACCGTTCTCTCCCGCCCTCTACTCATTGTGCTGTTGCCAGTGTAGTTAAGGTGATGGCTTGACAGACAGCGCTTTAGGGTGACGCCTGTTTGCCTTGTGTTTTATGGCGTCAGTATTGTGAAGAAGGCATTAAGCATCTGTCGCCATCATTAGCCGGCCAGCACACACGGTCTGTTGTGAGATGCAGATGAATGACTTGAACGAAAATCCAAATGTTCACATTCTGTCTTTCCCTCCGTGGAACGTTTTATTGGATTTTCTAATTGCATCATTTTTTTTTCTTTTTATTTCGGCCGCTGGATACGGGACAGCTGCTGTCAAAATCCCACAGCCAAATTGTGTCTCAAGATTATCATTTAACAATAACATTATTACATTGTTTTATATTTATGATTTGAAAAAAAAATCAGGAAAGTTATTTTTCTCTTATTAACTTGTAACAATAAGTGTAGTTGTCTGAGCATGGATGCACTTGCAAACACTCACACCTCAAAGCTGAACAATACAGCCACAGTTTAATCTCTTGGACTCTAGAGCAGTTAGGGGTTAAACAACTTGCTAAAGGGCGCCTCAGTTTTGGAAATTGGTTAGAGAAAGTGCTGCTCTTTCAGTGTCAGTACATGCCCAGCTTCAGTGTGTGCCATAGTCCCTCGGAATATATGCCATCCTATTGACTTGTTTCACATTTTGATGAATGGATTACCTTTTGTGACATAAACCTAAAATGTCAAGGTGGAATTTCTTAATTTAAAATGCATTTTGTAAACTGTGTCAATGTAGGTGTATCTTTATATCAATGTGCCTCCTCTTACCGCCTGTATGTTCTTGTAGATCTATGTCTGCATGTGTGTGCCTAATGAGATGCCCCAAGCAAAGCCCTTCTGGGACATCATGGTCAGACAGACTTATTCAACAACACAAATAAAAATCAATAAACAATCTGAAGTTTTCACCCTAAACACTGCTTCTTTTTGAAGCTTTGTTTTTTCAATGAATATACAACGTGGCCAGGACCTCAGCGGCATAGACAGATCCTGTCCCTGGGAGAGATTAGATAGTGTCTCTAAAACAAGAAGAAAATTGAGGGAGAAAGGAGAAGGGGTAGAACAAAAGGGAGGAGGGCAGAGGTGTAGTAGAGCAGTGACACTGTGGGTCAAATCAAATTAATAGAGTCTGAAGTTGTAAAAATGTATAGAAAAATGTATTTTGAGGAAGGGTAGATTGATGATTGGGCATTTTGTTTAGGCAATCATTTTAACATCTAGCTTGAGTTAATCAATTTAATCAAGCAGAAGAAAAAAAGATGATTAGTGCAATTTCAATCAGAAAGAATAAAATAGATAACAAAAAAAATGAGTTGCAAACTAAAGTGGACAACCTAAATTTTACTCTACTGTATCACAGTGCTAGAACTCATCATTATTTCATTTTCTTATTTATTTTAATTTATTTTATTTTATCAAAATCAGAATTTATGTTTTTTGCATGTGTTGCAGTAGTGTAATGTAAGGTCTGCGATACACAGCCCATTTGTGTGCACATCACACACCAACCACACACACACACACAAAATTATACCATCAAGCGTGTGTGTGTGTGTGTGTGTGTGTGTGTGTGTGTGTGTGTGTGTGTGTGTGTTCACACGTGTAAGGGAAGAGCCACTTTGCCAATAGCACTAATTAGAGGTCAGTTCAGTTTGGGTAGATTCTGTTCTCACCCCCTGATTCCGCTGCCAGGTCAACACTCGGCTCCTACTCTGTGTGCGTGTGTGTGTGTTTGTGTGTGTGTGTGTGTGTGTGTGCGCGCGCGCGCACGCCTCGAAGCCCATATGTGGCAGAGAGCGAGGTGAGGGCTGGCGGGTCTCGGGGCCAGAGCAGGAGGCCAGTCAACCCAGCAAGTAGGGCTCTGTCATGGGATGAGGCTGGCCTGCCTCTCTGGCCTGGATCTATGCATCTTTGTCTGCAGGCCCTACAGGTCGTGGGCCCATATATGTCTGTAAGGCTTCTGTCACATCACATAACAGCAGATACTCTTGTTTTTTTCTGTCTCATGTTCTCTGCAGCTCACTTACTCCCTCTCTTTCTACCTCTTTTTCTCTAAAGTCTTTGTAGATGATTTAAACATATATAGTATATATATTTCTCACATGTTAGGGATGCCTATATTCACAGTGAAACCAAAGCAAATAATGCAGCAGTATGTGCTTTGAAATGACAATTTGATATTACTGATGTATGCACAATACAGTATGTATCAATTTCTTAAGTCTCTGTCATGTCCTTATATGTAAAACACGTTAAACACTATCATGGCATATGAAATACCTTAGAAACAAGAGTCCACAGAGTACTGCTCATTGAAGCGCACCACGATACATTGCTGTTTATAAAGATGCTTTTCTTCCTGTCACTACGTGACAGACAGCCAACAAACATGGCAAGAGGGAGGAAAAGAGAGAAAAGAGCAGAGCAGGGCATCTGTGTCTTGCCAAAGGGGGTGTCAGACATACTGTGTGTGGGTTTGTGTGTAAGTGTTTGTGCATGTTTCTGAGGTTTATTGAAGAGCAGCAACAACGGATATGGACACAGAATTGGAAGAAAAGGGGGAGGAGAACAAGAGGGTGAAGTGTAGAGGCCTGAAGCTGGGGGCTAATGTTATAAATGTGTGTGTGTGTGTATAAGGAGAATATCAGCATAGCCTGTCTAATGGTATTAGGTTTTAAAGACTGTAATTGCCATTTAGGGTGTTGCTGAGGCATTTGTCATACCAATTTTTAAAGATGTACACAAATATGTAGACCCATGTTCAAACACACACACACACACACACACACACACACACATGGTAGTGCAAAGGCCTGTTTTAAAGTCACACCCGTGATTCTTTTCCTTTGTCCTTCTTCTCCTCCGCATCTGTCTCACATCAAAATTTAACTAGCACATCATGCTATCATGTGACCAATCCTGAGCTGTGATAGGGGTGTGGTCCAGCAAATCATGCAAATACATTAATAACTGTTTTTTTTCAATTGCTAGACGACAGTGCGCACAGCTGTAGTCACATGTGCAAAACTTACAGTCTGCACAGAAGTAGTTCATGTGGACCATACTCCAGTTCGTTTTTCCTTGCTTGAACACAGTTTTCAAATCTCTACACACTGCACTGCACTCCACAACCTGCACAACACTGTGGATTTACAGCACTTTGTTCAAATGCTAACACACTGCTGTCATAACTGTTAACCACACATTCAAAAGCTGAAAACCTAAGCAGGTGTCTTATTTTAGACTAGTTAGTGAACTATGCAGGGTTTTTTTGTATACAAACACCAAATAAGAATTACAAACAATTATAGACTGTACCGTTTGAGACAAACAGGTAAAAGAGCAAAGATTCCAATATGCCCAGGTAAGATGTCTGAGGATACATACACAGCTATAAAAACAAAATGTGAAAAACATTACCTTTACTATAGTAAAACTGTGTTCTTACTGTTTTTCAGAAAGTAATAGAGGTGAAAGCAATGGAAACACCACATTCATTAGTATTTAGAGAGGATGCAGACATCCAATGTGATGAAGAAAACTTTTCTGCATGATGCTGGAGAGAGGCAGGATTAGTCACACTATTCTATGTTACTGTTATGTAACTTTAGTTTTTTTCCCCCAGTAATTCCATAAATTACTAGAGACAAAATACTATATTGAGGCAAACTGCGGATTTTCGTTCCGTCTTGTTTACCTTACATGAAAATTGGTATATTACCTAAAATCTATATCTTTTCTTTAAAGAAACTATTGAGTAGTATGAAGTCACTCTAATTGTACAAACTGTAAAGATGAGAAAATTAGTATTTTCTGTAATGGTGTTTGATGCTTTTGTTTTTAGTCTCAGTGTGTTCTGAGTGACAGTGTGTGTTATCTAGATGAGGATTGTTCATAGTGTTTGGTGCACTGAGCCTGTTTTGAGTTGTGTGTTAAGAGGTGTGTTGCTTGGAATAAGTTTTGTGGCTGATGTGAACTGTTTAGCTCAGTTGACTGTTAGTAGTGCAGACTGTAGTTAGAGTTTTGCACATGTAGCTCCAGTTGTGCCCACTTTTGTTTATCAAAGCAATCGAAAACAACTGTAAAACATGCAACACATCTACCAATAAAACCAAATGCAAAATACACTAAAACTCAAACTGTGATCAAAATGAAAAGCTGCCTAAAGTCACATTCTAACACACACACACACACACACACACACACACACACACACACACACACACACACACACACACACACACACAATCACACTTTACTACACACACTTCTGGAATATGATTTGAAATTACATTTTTAGCTCATTTTAGTTTCTAAATTAGTATTAGTAAATTGATTAATTGGAAACTCAATATTTCAGGATTATCAGTAAAGAAGATGGCAGTAATTTTAAGTGAAGCTCAGTGTAGGGCTTTTTGGTTCATTGTTCGTTAGACAATGCTGCACTGTGTCCATGAAGACAAGGAGCAAAGTGAAGAAAGACTTTCTGAATTTATGTGAGCTAAATGGTTGATCATCCCATCCACATTAAGACCAAAGCTGAGCCATAACTTACTGCAGGCAAGGCAGGTCCAAAACATCACATTTGCCTGGTGTATACAAACCTTCTGGATGCATATATGGTAGATGCCTTACATAGTGCTAAAAGGGTGACAGCAATCCAAATAGCATTCAAATATAAATGATCCAGAAGTTGTGTGTTTGGTTAAAAATATTTATTTTTTCTGTTTTCTGTCTTCCCTCTCTCTGTCCATCAAAGCAACCTAACCCTCCTTTAGCCAAGCTGGGTTGCCAGAGGCTGAAATCTACACCAAACTACCAGATGGACTAAAGACGCACGCGCACAGACACACACACACACACACACACACACACACACACACACACACACACACACACACACACACACACACACACAGATACTCACCTCTTCTGCCAGGGAGAGAATGGCATAGAATAGGATACAGCCAGACGGAGAGAGAGAGAGAGAGAGAGAGAGAGGGGGAGAAGTGAGAGATAAAGGAGGCCGCAGGTTACCGGTCCCAGAATACACTAGACTGACAGGACTCAACCACAAGACTGGTGCATAGTTACCATGGCAATCTATGACTGAGTGCAACTGAGATATTAATTCAATCAGGAAAAAAGACATGTTTGCAGATATGCAAATATGGTTTATTGTTACAGCTCAATAAAATGTACAAAGTCTTTGACGATTAGACTCCATCGCTATGCAAATATTTATTATTTTAAAGCAGGGTTGTAATTGGCCCTTGCAATTTGTGTAGGATTCTGATTGGTTTAGCAGGAAGATGAACGCCTTCATCAGCTAATTTGAGTTAGGTAGAACATTGATTAAGAGTGAGGTCTTCCTGATAGGACTTACACTGGACTACATTTCAATCAGGAGTATATGTTTATGTATATGTTTACTAACTAGTCTAAAACAAGACAAATGCTTGGGCTTTCAGCTTTTGAATGTGTGGTTAAAAGTTGTGACAGCAGTGTGTTAGCATTTGAACAAAGTGCTGTAAATCCACAGTGTTGTGCAGGTTGTGAAGTGCAGTGCGATTTGAAAACTGTGTTCAAGCAATGAAAAACAAACTAGAGTTTGGTCCACATGAACTGCTGCTGTGCAGACTGTGAGTTAGCGTTTTGCACATGTGACTCCAGTTGTGTCCACTGTCTTTAGCAATCGAAAAAAATCTGTAAATACCTTTGGCATATTACAGTAACAAATGCAACAGAGGAGTGGAGGAGCACCGACAGTGGAAGCCTCGTGGCTATGTAGTGTGAGATGTGGGGGGTTAGGGGGCACACTGATTGACCACTGCTCCGTGTAGCATGGACAGCGACATAGAGCTGTTAGTCAGAGCTTACCAGCTGTGAGCAGTTACTGTCGGACTCTTTGTGTCTGTGCTGGAACAGGAGTGAGTCTGTTGGAGCTTTGACAATCACTAAAAGCATGTTTATTGACCGTTGAGTGAGCCACTGTGGATACCTGAGTTGTAGCGAAGCTGGCGGCTCCTCTACAAGAGGCTCTCCGGTTTGTTTGTGTGTCTTGGGGAGGGTCAGTACACAGTTGTAGCCCTGCTGTTTATCACAGTTAACGTCAGCCCTAAATATCTTGTTAAGCTCTGGATATAGCACAGTTATTTGCAAGCCAATTTGTTGTGTTTAGTAAGTTTATAATTCCCATGTAAGACATTGTTTGTCTGCCAGCACTGATCAGGCTTGCTAATGCTACCAATAGTTATGTGTTAGAGGCACAGACAGGGGCAGCCAGTGCTCCACGGGTTATACTTGTGTGTGCGAAAAATACCTCTGTCTTTCCTAATATCTTAGGGAGGGCTGAGAGAATTTGGCTAAGCTGAACTTTTAAATCCAATTGTTTGTCATGGTCCTTGATGTGATTTGATGCCTGCTGCAGATCAAATTAAATAATAAGTTTGAAAGTTGAAGTTAAATCCAAGCAGAAACATACAGGCCAATTTCGAGCAGATTTTTACACACAACATCTTGTTGGAATAATCATCTGTATTAACATCATACACCAACAATAAACTGTGATTATGCGCACAACGCATAAAAATAATTTTGTGCCGTTTCACTCTAAAGAACTTCTCCAAGTAAATCTTTTTTCCAATTTTTATAGTCACATAAAAATTCTTAAATGAACTGGCTGTGTACCTACACTAACTGAATCAAACATAAACTGCCTCTTTTGTCTCACCTTTTAAACGTGAGCACAGTTTATCAATCAAGTTGTCACCAGTTCAGAGATCAAACAAGTGTGTAAAAATTTGGCACACATACTTTCCTGATATTGCAGCAACATTTTCAGGCTAGTTGAGGGGACAATTCGTTTAGAATAGTTTCTTTCAGGATGAAGTTTCTGTCATTCAGTAGATCTGTTTGGATATTTTAGTACATATTTAATATCTTTGTATCAGTTGTGTTTTTCTTGTGTTTATGGTGTTATCTTTATGACTTGCAGTATGAAAATCTAATTTGGCTTAAAAAGAGTTTTAAAGAAATGGTGAGACGCCTGCGAGCTAGTTCAGGAGTCAACTAGAGCTGCACTGCTGCACTACTGTTTACACAGGTCATAAACACGCCCTTAATTTGGCAGTCTATTTAAGCTGTACAGTTTCCCCATCTCTGCCTTGTCAATGCTGCTGCTGCCCTGCACCTGTATTGATGCCTGTTTTCAACCCCACCACCACCCCAGTATCCACCTGCAGGCTCTGGCCAGGGGAAAGCTACCTTATCATCACTCCCCAATATCTCATAAAGCCAATCTGTAGGGAGTGATGAGATCAGAGTCTGGCCACCAAACACAATGTTCTGCTGTCACAATAAACATTTCAAACATTAGTTTTTGTAACTGTAATAAACTGTTCCAATTGAACATTCTTTAGCACAATATCTTAAATAGAATTTTATTGTATGGTATCTTCGCTGACAGCCATTTTGCCTTTAAAATATGGTTTAGTCCTGTCCTTGCGACATGACATACACTGAATAAAGCTGTCACTAAAGCCTGCTAGTGTCAAAATAGGACCTTATTCTTCCTACAGTCTTAAAAAATGGCAACTTTTAAAACAAAAACTAAAGCAAGTCTGGGAGGTAAAGGTTTTAGGTTGAAGTTATGTTATAGTTTTTAAAACACAAAGGAAGGCCTTGGATTTTCCAGTGGTTTGACAGATTTGTGGTTTCCGGACACTATACCAATCAAGTGAGCTTCAGTGGTCAAGTTGCCATTGTAGACTAGTTGGGCTGCTGAACAATTTTGCAGCATTACCATTTTGGGCTCATTTTGAACAGTAATGGGCTATGATATTTTTCATAAAGAGTGTGTGTGTGAACACAGAGAGAGAGCCTGTGTGACGGATGGGGTTGTGAGGAAACGTAATGACACACTCCAGTGGTCCAGAGAAGGGCAGAAGCACAGCCTTCGTTGATAACTGTATAATTATGTACTTTGTCATCATGTTATTGTGTGGCTGCATGTACATTTTATTTCTTAAGTGCATGCTTGCATACTGTTAATTTTTCTGTACTGTCACAACACAATTTTTCACATCTATATAGCTCCATAAGAACATGTTTGCTGCATGTGCTAATTAACAAGTACACTGTGTGTAGTTGACCTTTGTGTGCTGGTCTGTGTGTTCATAGATGTAATTTGGCTATGTAGGAGTGCAAGCACACACACACACACACACACACACACACACACACACACACACACACACACATACACACACACACACACACACACACACACACACACACACACACACACACACACACACACACACACACACGCATGTACGTACACAAGCACACAAGCACATGCACGCCACACACACACACACACACACACATATGCACACACACACTGGCTCTCTTTCTGTGTCACATGCTTTTATACTTCACCTAGTGTAGCCTGCATGATTGTGTATGACAGGAGTGAAGTGGGATGTTAAATTGCTGTATAATGTTAGTACACCATGTAACACATACACACCTACTCTCTCTCTGACACACATAAACACATCACTCTTACACACAGAGAGATACGCACAGAGGGAGTCTGTATTAAATAATCTTCCATACAGTGAAAAAACATGACATCAATTTCATTTTTAAATGACTTTGTCATTATCCGTTTTTCATTTCACTATCATTTTTATCTCCATCATATCCATCCTATACCGGGCTCACACTAAAGACACACACACATACATGTATATGCACATGAATACATGTTATTATTCACACTGATTCTGAAACAGCTAATGTGCAGCAGATGCACCATAAACAGGGCCTCTATTCTGTCATAGAACTAAACCCTCAGTGTGTCCCACACTCCTATCAAGAATATTTTGGCCTACTGCTGTTATGCGGTTTTCCTAGTGATGTGGGTTTGTTCGTCTTTGTGTTCCTATTTGTTCCCCACTGAGCTGAAGGGATAGAAGCGGAAGGAGGTCATCTGATTGGGCTGTCACTAATCCCTTAACAACACGGTTGCCAGTGATTGGCTATGACCATACATAAGGGGATGGAGTCAGCAGGTGGTCGGGAGGATGATTGAATGGTTGGAGATATGCAGCAATAGGCAGGTGGAAAGTGAAAGATGTAACAAGGTAAAGTGTCTTTCTGGTTTAAGAGTTGAGTCCTTGGAAAATGAACAGAACCAGATTTCCAACATCTCACTCTAGAAAAAACACTCACAGTGTGATACAATTTGTTTTCTATTTCATAAAATTGTGTAATATTGCTTGAGTTTAAATCAAAAAACTTGAATGTAGAGATGACAACTTACACAAATTATACTAATACATACAGTATTACAGATACCTTAAATGTTCTGATTAGGAGCAAATACTTTATAAATACTACAAATACTATAGCAACTCTGTGTTTTTATATGTGCTTGTGTGTTCACGTCAGTGTGTGTTTGTGTGGTAATCACCTCAAGCTGGATTGTCCTCCGTATCTGTAAGGATGAAACCCTAATTAGAGGAAGCATACTGCAGGCTTTCACTGTTTTGTTTCTCTCAGTCTGATTCGCTCTATTGCCTGCAGACCTTCTTGTCATTTGAGGCAAAGGTAGGTGCTCTCTGCTCTACCAAAAATCCCTTCTGAAAGCGCTGCTCTGATATCAGCTGCTCAGATGCCGTCTGACCAGACTAAAGCCAGAAAAAGAAGAAGATGTTGTCATCATGAATACATTAAAGGTCCCATGGCATGACAATTTCACTTTATGAGGTTTTTTAACATTAATATGTTATATAATTTATAATTTGTTAAAAAAATATGTTAGCCTGCCTATGGTCTTCCAGTGGCTAGGTGTAAACCGAGCCCTGGGTGTTCTGCTCTGTCTTCGGGAAAATTAAAGCTCAGAATGGCCGATCTGGAATCTCGTTCCTTATGAGGCCATAAGGGGCAAGGTTACCTCCCCTTTGTCTGCTCAAACAGAGGTCAATAGTAGGCCAAAGTCAAAGGGAAAGGAAAAACAAACAGAAACATAAGCTGCTCTTCTTTGCTTTGTATAGTTGTGTGTACAGTATGTGGTGCATTCCTTTGCTAAGTTTTACAATTTCTTTCTTTCTGTTGTTATGTTATGATAATAATGATCTTTTGCGGTGAATCCATGCATGTTATCAATATCTGCTTGGCCTTCAAAGTTTTTACTTTAGTACCGTACCGTGGTCCATCCAAGACACCTCCGTTCCCAAGCCAAGACCCTACAGACTGAGCTGATGATGCTCCTGTTAAAGATAACATAAAGGAAACTGGACATCTTTCAGCTGAGGGGTTTGATGCAAAATACCCAGCTCACAGAGTATTGAATGAAAGACTAAAAAGAACAGCGGACATGCACTTTCACAAGTTCCATTAAACTATTATTTTTCATTATTGTTATTTGTCAATCTGTTTGTTTATTTTACTCGTGGTTGTATTGGTTATCTTTATTTCATTTCCATTTTTTGAGATGACCAAAATTTCTAGCCACAGACAGATTTAGTGACAACATTATTGAAATTCTACAGCGACCATCCCAGCCGCACCAGAAGCATTAGCATGATCTACCAGGAAGTGCCCTTTCTATCCATTGAGGCTCTGTGCATGGGTCACATCACAGATAGAGTTGTGGCTCCATCCATCATGTGGGTTATAGTTAGCCGCCTATGCTAATGTCTGACCCAATGAAAAGTTTACTGAGAGACGGACAAGGACATTGGGGTGGACTCTTGTCATTGCATGCCGTAAACACACACACACACACACACACACACACACACACACACACACACACACACACACACACACACACACACACACACACACACACACACACACACACACACACACACTCTCTCTCTCTCTCTCTCTCTCTCTCTCTCACACACACACACACACACACACACACACACACACACACCACTTCAACACTGTGGTGCTGTCATATTTCACAGTACCCGGTAGCGTGGGGTGAGTTATGGCCATGTCACAATATACAGGGAGTGTGTCTGTGGGGTGTGTGTTTATGTGGTCGCACATTTATGTGTGTGTGTGTATCAGGTCCACTCCTTATATGTTTATTTATAAAAACACCCCCTCACTCCAAATCAGTGGTGTCCAGAATGCCGCTGCATGTGTAAATGACAAAATGATTTATAGAAATATTCCCAAAATAAAGTCCTGCACACCGTGGGGGAATGGAATACCGCCAACAGCGTGGCCCCTCAATTGGAGACTAAATAAATGTATACACAAATACAGCGCACACATTTATGCACACAAACGCATAGATCCCCACTCACAGACGTGGTATGGTCCACGTAGGAAGAGAGACGACAGAGCTTTGGTAAAACACCTTTGTAGATTTATGACCTGTAAACTAGAAGATGGACAGATAGATGGATGGAAGGAAAGATCAATGGAAGGGCAAAATAAAAAAGTGAAAGGATTAAGACAGAGGGAGAAGGATGGAAGGACAGGAGGACAAACAGATGATGGATGCACAGATGGATAGATGGAGGAAGAAGACAACAGAGAGGACAGTGCTCAGATAAAACAGTTTTATGGATTTATGGCCTGTTACAGTTTTTTTCAATTGCTAAACAACATGCAAAACTCTAACTACAGTCTGCACAGCAGCAGTTCAGGTGGACCAAACTGTAGTTCGTTTTTCATTACTTGTGCACAATTTTCAAAATTCTACACACTTATCTCATGAATTTAACCACAACCTGCTAACACACTGCTGTCAAAACTGTTAACCACATATTCAGAACAGAATAGATTTCAGCCTGGTGCATTTCAAACACTGCTGATTGGAATTTCAACTGAAAGCTTATGCAGGTGTCTTTTTTTAGATTTGTTAGTGAGCACATACTGTGTGTATATAGGGAAAGCTCAGAAATATTTTTTGGAAATAAAAAACACAAATAAGAAGGAAGCAGTTAGACACAGTACCGTTTGAGGGAAACAGTGAATAGGTAAAAGAGCAAAGACGCCAATATGTCCAGGTAAGATATCTGAGGTTACATACACAGCTATTCAAAATGTGAAAAACATTAGCTCTATTCCACTAAAACTGCACACTTACTGTTTTGTTTAATAAAGTATTGGAGGTGGAATCAATGGAAACACTACATTCATTTGTATGTACATATGATGCAGGTGCATGGAAAAAGAGGACATCCAATATGATGATGAAAACGTGTGGCCTGATGCTGGAGAGAAGCAGGATTAGCCCCACAATTCTTTGTTATTAGTACGTCCTTCTTGTTTATCTAAAAACGGGTATGTTATAAAATAAAATTCTTCAAAGAAAATATTGATTTGTGTGAAGTCATTCAAATGATTAAAACTGTAAAGATAAATTTTTTTATTTCTTTAGATCAGATTTGCCTTCATTTTTGACAGGACAGATAGGTGAGAGAGAGAGAGGGGAATGACATGCAGCAAAGGACCTCAGGTCAGAGTCGAACTCGGGCCCGCTGCATCAAGGAGTACACCTCTATATATTGACACCTGCTCTACCACCTGAGCTATCTGGGCACCCGCAAGTTTGTGATTTCTGTATTGATGTTTGATGGTAGTGTTTTTACTCTCAATGTGTTCTGAGGGACAGTGTGTGTTATCTCAATGAGGATTGTTTATAGTGTTTGGTGCACTGAGCCTGTTTTGAGATGTTTTGCAGGTGATGTAATTGTTTAGGTCAGGTGACAGTTGGTAATGCAGACTGTGGTTAGAGTTTTACACACATGGCTTCAGTTGCGACCACTGTCGTTTAGCAATTGAAAAAAAAGTTAGCCGGAACAAAGGGAGGTCAGGGCAGCGATAGGAAGTAAAGAAAAGAAAATGAAAAGAGAAGAAGAAAGGAGAAGAAGCGGAACAAAGGAGTCTTGAACTCTTTTTCAGACAGTACTGGGAATATTACAAATCCTGAAGTGGTCTTGCTTCTTTGTGTGCCATGATTCCGGAAGGAATTGTCAAAGCATGAAATGAGTCTTACGCTGGGAATTGTCTCATTCTGACTGGAAATGGTGTTATCGTTCAGTGCTGGTAATTATGCTCTCTGAGGAGAGCTGGCATAGACCGAAAGAGACAGAAAAAGCAGAAGAGAAAGACACACTTTGATCTTTTGTGAACATGATGGGTTGAGCTGAAAGAAATAATGTGCTTGTGAATGAGTGCATACGTGTGAGTGGTTACTGTACATGCAAGCTGGTCTTCTTGGGGACTAAAGGTTACTGTTGTTTTAGCTAGTTTGCATCATGGAATATCATGATAGACATTCCATTAAAATATTTGAGAGGTTTGAAAATAACAATTCCATTGGAGTCAATTTCAAGTTTCATCTTCATCGGACTTTGAAAAAGAAAAACAATTCCATACCTGAATCAAACAGAATCACAGATTAATTTTATTTGCTAAATATTACTAGCAGCTAGGTAAGTTGTCTTTGAATATCTTCTCCAAATTTCTATTCTTTTTTCTTTTTACTTTTTCTCTCATTGCCAACTGTCTATTTAAACACAAAAATAAAAAAAATGAAAAAAAGAAGTTTAATCCTTTCACTGTCTCAAAATGTGCTAAGTCTTTCTGTTTGTCTAATTTCCACAATCTCATCAATAACTCATCCATTATTTTTTTTACATTCTACCCCACCAATCCACCCCCCATCTCTGTTTTAGTCTCCCCCTCCTTTGCTTTACTTTGTCTTTCTGTGCCACATTGCCATGTGTTGTGTGGTGTAAATGGCTTGTGTTAAATGTTGCACTGTCCCTGGTGAGTGTTAACAGCATGGAGAGAGAGGCTGATAATCTTTAAACAGGGCATCTGCTGGCATCTGCTTTATCTTTATTGTTCCCTGGAAACTGAGCAGAAAAATATATAGGCGGAGAGACAAACAGACACAAGAATGGAAACACATTGTATATAGGCCTACAGTACATACAGTTCACATACACACATATTTGCACACACACATACAAGGTTATTTTGCATGTAACACCCAAAGAACAACCACAAATTTGTTATAGTAGATGACAAACAATGTAGATGACAAGGTAGATGACAAACAATGAATGAATACTTTAGTAGTACACACACGCACATGCATAAAACAACATATATGACTTGAGTTCTGAGTTCTATTTATTGCCTCAAGGTGGTTGGTTCAAACACTTAATTGCTGTGCCAATTCAATCATATGACCATTCTATTTATTGTAATGTAACAGCTCCCGTTTAAACACCTCTTAGTTTGGCTTAGGTAATCCTCAGGGAATGTCTTAAAATGAGGCACGTAAAATTACTAAAATGAACGCAGTGTGTTGCGAACGTCACTGCCTCATGGGACTAAGGTCCGTAAAGTTGGTTAATTTCAAAAAGTGAGTAACATATAAGGGAATGAGGGGCAGGTGTGTTGGCAGGTTGAAAGAGGAGATTGGGGCATTGCAGAAAGAGCTAAGGACAACTGGTGGAAAATGGCAGAACAAAACAGATGGAATTTGTGGCAGGTAAACAGAAAATGGGCAGAAAAATAAAAACTTGATATAGGCCTACTAGCTTGTAGAACCGTTGGTGCATGATAGAGGCTCAATCTATAGATGATAAAAAAACTGGAAGTTGATAGTTGGGGCACTATCTATCTGGGGGCTACAATCTAAATGTAACCTAGCACAGCCAGAGGCTCTTTGCCTACGGCTAATTTTAGTAAAAATGGAAATCTAAACAAGTTGTTTCAGTATCAACATGGCTTGATGGTTGATTTAGACTTCTAAAAGTAGTTTAATTCCATGTACCCTATTAACAGACCCTGCTTTAATGTCATCCTTTAATACATGATATTGTCATTTTAAAAGCAAGATAGAATAGAATTCCTGTACTGACATTATTAACTATTAACTAGCAATTAACTATTAACTAGCAATCCTGAAGGTACATAGACACATATAAAACAGTAATTAGAAACAGAGACAAATAAAAATATAGATAAAATGAATAAAAGTACCTCAAAGAGTCTGTCAAGTACATCAAAACCTTTGGTAAGCATGACTGCAAGAAAAGTGCCATTATGTATAGCCCATGTGTAACAAAAGTTGGAGACAATAAGGGAAAGAAAGGAAAACAGATGAAGTAAGAGTGGTAAAGATGATGTAATTGGGTTGCAGCAGGGAAGACGATCAAATAGAGGGAAAAGAGAGATGAATGGAGGGCTAGATGGAGAGGAAAGGGGAGGAGTGACAAAAAGACAAGGGGAAGCTGAGTATTCCACAGGGGGCCCAAAGGCTGGCAGGCACCTGAGTCACACCTTTACTATGTGTGTGTGTGTGTGTGTGTGTGTGTGTGTGTGTGTGTGTGTGTGTGTGTGTGTGTGTGTGTGTGTGTGTGCCACCGTCTGTCTGATTTTGTGATTAATTAAGACATGCCAGTGTGGTAATCCTCTCTAATAAGCACCAGTGGAGCAGTGTGTGTGTGTTTTTGTGTGTATGTGTTTATGTATTAGTGCATACTTTATATAGGTGTGTGTGTGTTAATGTAAACTCTTTATCCTGAATGGACAAAAAAGTGGCAAGATATGCAGAGCTTCAACCCTTTTTCTAAATGAAATTTTTGTCACTGCACTGTATGTACTGTATCTGTTCATTTGGTGTGTGAGAACACGTGAGAACTCCTGTAATATCCTTACAAGCAGCTTGCATCTGTGTGTATGTATGTGTATGTATGTTTGTGTGTGTGTTTGTGCGTTATCTAATGTCATTCTTTATGAATGACATTAGATAAGTTTAATAAGTATGACCAGATGTTGATACTGGAATTGCTCTTTAATTACCATTTAAACAGCAGGGGCTGTGTGCGTGTGTGTATGTGAGACTGTATGCTGTGTGTTATGCTGACAGCGGAACTACTGTTTAATTACCATTTAAACTGCAAGAGTTGAGTGGATCATTTAAAGACAGAAGAGCTCCAGCCAGCTAAATGAGAAAAACAACACCATTACAAACACACAAAACACGCACACACACACACACACACACACACACAAACACACACACACACACACACACACACACGCACATGCATAAAACAACGAAACCAGGCAGCCAGCAAGGTCTAATGAATGATACCTGTAATATGTAGCTATAATTTAAATTTTAATGACTTTTGCTTATATAGCTGCACTGTAAATCATTTGTCGCTCTGTGCAGACACGCACAGAAACACATATGCATCCTTAACACACTGTCACATACTAGAAACTTACATTGAAATTTGTTTTTTTGTGTGCGCGTTTAGGACCCTTTCTTATATGCATGTATGCAACCATCTGTGAATGTAGCCTACGTCAGTCAGTCTCCCTGTTAATCAGTCAGTCTGCTACCCAGGCAGGCGGCCAGTCAGTCACCCCAACACACTCAAGAACAAAGAATTATACAATTAGTCAGTCAGCCAGACAGTCAAACAGTAAAGTATGATCAGCAAGTGATTTGCTGTCTCAGCCTTTAGCTTCAAAACAAATATCACCGTCAAGATTAAATGATTCAAACAATTTGATTGTTTTAATCTTGATCTTTAATTAAATTGTTTTGTTACTTTTTCAGAGGTAAGCCGTAGTAACCGATGCAGAGTCCACTGGCCCGGGGTTTGTCATAGAATTAGTCAGGAGTTAGTCATAGAGTTGAATCTCACATGTGTGCAGTGTGAAAGTATTGACAGTGTGTGTGTGTGTGTGTGTGTGTGTGTGTGTGTGTGTGTGTGTGTGTGTGTCAGAACTTGACAGCCATGAAGAGGCAGGAGTTAGAGATATTAAAGTGTCACTCAAAAATCCTAAAGAACTGTCCACCAAATGGAAATAAGATTTTATATGAAAAACAATACTGTGTGATTCCTTTATGTAAATATCTAAATTGTATTAGGAAAATTTCACAACCTGTGACTTTATCAGTGATAAAGAATATTTCATAAAAGTCTTCTTTTTAAATTCACCCTGTGTTAAAAAACTGAAGGACGCAGAAAAAAAATGTGTTTGTTATGGAAGTTGAAAAAAAAAATAGCATTTTGTATTTATTTGGCTCTAATAATCTTCAACTAGTATTAGTTGAACAGTAACACTGTAGTGAAAACTGTATATTTGATTAATTATACTACAAGGACAATTGGTAATGATAATTGGTAATTATCAAATTGTTTTCACAATACTTTGGCAGGTACAAATTACGGCAAGGATAATTCATCACATAAAGGTAGTTAAATAATTACAGTGTAACAGTGAGAATGATAGGAGTGACCATATTTGTGACTGAAAAGCTGCATTGCACTGAGAGTATTATGATAATATTAATGACGAATCTTTGCTAATGTGTGTGTGTGTGTGTGTGTGTGTGTGTGTGTGTGTGTGTGTGTGTGTGCATAAGAGTTTGGTGGGAGATGTCTCACCTCACACTGGGGCTCTCATCTCGATGCCATCTGTTCTGCCAGCACACCAGCATACACACACACACACATACACCCACGCACGCATGCACGCGCGCACACACGCACGCGCGCGTACACACACACACACACACGCACACACACGCACACATAATCACTTGGAATAGAAAATAGATACATGAACAGTGTCATGCAAGAATATGTTTGTATGTAAAGACTGATGCTCAAAAAATAAGCTTACTGTTACAACAAAAAGAACACGCATTCACATGCGCACACACACACACACACACACACACACGCTCTCTCTCTCTCTCTCTCTCTCTCTCTCTCTCTCTCTCTCTCTCTCTCTCTCTCTCTCTCTCTCACATAGTTCCGGATGGTTGGTAATTCTGGCTTTACCCAGAATGCTTAGCTCTGAGGGTTCAGCCAAAGGGAAACCAGCATGTTGTCAGCCTAGTGGACGTACAATAGATCAGGAACATGTGTGTTTTGAATGGGTTTGCTGTGTCAGTATCATATATCAAATGTATAATATAACTTCTGTGTTATAATTCAAACTGTTCGCATGAACCATTCGTACATGTAGCTAAGAAAAGTAATTCACTGTAATTCATACGTACACCACATCGACTTGTGCTGTGTAAGAACGCTATGGTCGACATTAAAAAAGAGGACGAGGTGGATGGATGGGTCATAAAACACAGGGCTTTCAAGCTGGTAAGTGAAGTTCATGAAGTTTATTATTTTATGGATTTCACAAATTACAGTATGACACCTTATGCTGTAAACTGGTTCAATCTGAGCATGTGCAACTCCTATCTGCACTCGACCAGAGCCGGTCTGAGACTCACATCGGCTATGACACGTTATGCCGTAAACCGTTTAAATCTGAGCATGTGCACTCGACTCACATCGAGCAGTCGGAATATTGTTGAGCATAAGTAAACCTGTTTATGAGAATGCGTTGCAGGTATTATTTCATGACATTTGTCATATTTTACCTTCCCTTTTCTTTGCTCCCTCTGCCCTAAAGTGGAAAACACATTGTTAAAAGATTACATATCTATATATCGAGGCCTTATCTGCCACTGTGTTTTCTCCCTCTGACACACATACAAGAGTTTGGGTATAAAGTACTTGACTAGGTATTCTAGCGATGCCTAGACTGCATATGACCACCAACCACACACACACACACACACACACACACACACACACACACACACACACACACACACACACACACACACACACACACTGTACAGATGCAATGTGTGCATCCATGTGGCGTTGCCTGGACGGTGTACGAGCAGCATATCTGTCAGTATGTGACAGGTTGACAGCTCAAGCTCCCAGCACTTTGTCCACTATCATCACGTCAAAAACACACACACACACACACACACACACACACACACACACACACACACACGCAGTGATAACATCAAAATGGGCCACAATGGCTATTTTAAAAGATTAATACTCAGTCCCAGAACTCATAAGTGCAAATGCACAGTAGAAAATATAATCAGAGTGGGAAAAAAGTGGAAAAAGTCCATATTTCTGTAATTTGATTAAACCTACTTTTTCAAAGAGAAATTAGTGGCAAAACACTCCATAGCACTTTTCTCTTTGTTTCTTTTTTTAAAGAGAGAATGATCAATTATGTGATCAGGAGACAGGTGCCATAAAACATAGAACATTTTAAGTGCACTTTCCCATCACTCTCCACTCAACACTATCTGTCAAAACAGAAATGCTGTAAACTGCCTTTAGAAAACAACAATAATTCAAATTAATTATTGTTACAGATTTAATAGGATGTCAAAAACCAGCAGGCACTTTCATGAGTTTTATACAGATTCTGTTCAATGTCACTCCAAAGTTATCAGCACTTTACTGAGCCTGACTTACAGGCTCATAGCAATGCACAATATGCAGACGCCACATGAGCACCAATAGCATGATCTCACCATAATAGCTGCATTTAATGATATACATACACGCCTCAAGCCTCCTTTTTATTTCACTAGATGGAGTTCAGCCCTTACAAAACCAAGCCAGGTCAGACCAGATAATTTGACTCACGGATCACGGTTTTAGCACATTTCATACAATTAGGGATTGTGGATTTGAAACAGACTAAACAATAGGCCCAAATTAAATTTTGAATTTCTCACTGAAAGACACTCTGGCTGCTCTGAATATAGATTCAAACAGAATGAGAATATAGACGTAGTCTCTAACAGGATTGCTGGGCATACCCACTAACAATATGGCATCTTTCTTTCTTTCTTCCTCCCTGATATTCTATTACTCTCTCTCATGCTCACACTTCGGGAGACAATGAATATACAGCTGTCGTTTAATTCTACAGTTCTTCTATTCTGAAGCCTGCATTGTGTCTCTTAGTGTCAAACAGTGTAAAAGACCAGCAGCAATGACACAAAGCAGAAAATTATAGCTTTAGTAACAAGAGACACACAGAGACAGCGAAAAAATAAGGAAGAATGACTCCAAGAAGAATAAGGAGAATGAGTGAATTGAATTTCTTTTTTCAAGTAGACTGATATGGAAATAATATTTCAGCTGGTCAACACCCTGTTCATTACAACCTCTTAATTTTGGCCTGCAGAAATGGGAGGGTTTGTAAAGAATATGGCATGTAATAACACACTAAGAAAAAGAATTGGCAAAAAGAAAAGGTGTTAGAAGAGAGGAGGAGCATATATGAAATGAAGGAGACTGTTTAAAATATCAGAAGAAGAGAAAGAATGGAAGAGGTCAGATTAAAAAAATCTGGTAGTACATGTGGCATTTAATGAATTTATTAGAAGGACATATGGCAAGAATGGCAGGCAGACAGACAAATTAGGCTCATAGCATTTGCAGTGGTCTGTATACACATATGCATACAAGTACACACACAAGGCAGAAAAGCATATTGAATTTTAAATATATGTATGGTTAAACACAAGAAAAAAGTAATTTCATAGAAAGTTCAAAAGTAAAACAGAAAGAAAGAGACTCAACAGGGTCAAGGGAGGACAGAAACAAAAGCAAGAAACTGACACAAAGACAAAAGAGAGATTACACAGAGACATGGATTGAAACTGAAAGAGAGAGAGAGAGACATTCAACAAAGTTACAGTAAGACAGGGAAAAGAAATATTGGACATCTATTCCTCCCAGTAAGTGAAAGACTTCAAACCACAGTGGATGAGAGAGCTGCACTTTATGGGGTTATTCTCTCTGCATTAGCATTAGCTATAGCTCTCAGACTAACAACCCAGTGCTCTGTTCCCAAGGTCAGGAGGGGTACACACTACCACGGGCCATGATCACACACACACACACACACACACACACACACACACACACACACACACACACACACACACACACACAGATGTATGTATGGAATCGCTGCAGAGTGAGGATGTTTCCCTGCATGAGATTATTCTTGTAAGCTACAGTTTTTTAAAATCACTTTGGCACTAATTTCAGAAACTTGACGTCATTTTTAAAACTCTAGACACAAACCTCACAGCCAATGATCAAAATGCACACACACTTGTTTCAATTGCTTGGATACAATACATATAAACCTTAGATCATTTGCTCATTTGCTCATCAAAACTCACCTGTTCAATAGGACACAACTTAACATCAAAGTACTATTACTTCAAAAAGCAATTCACATATTACATTTCAAATGACTATTCATTTCATTAAAGGGATCTAAGAGACATGTTTGCAAATATGCAAGTAAGATTTATTGTGTACAGAAAATGTACAAAGTCTTTGGCGATTAGACTCTCTCGCTAGACAAATATTTTATATATAGGGGTAGAGAACCAATGGTGGTGACGAAGGAGGCTGAAGACCAGACTGAAGGTCAGCTGGAGCAGATGACTGGAGGTGGAGGGTTGCACTCTTTGCCTGCAATGACAGCTGAATGGCAAAGGGAGAAACAATTATTTAAAGCAGGGTTTTGACTCTGTGATTGGCCCTTGCCATTGTGTAACGATACTGATTGGTGAACGCCTCCAACAGCTGATTCAAGTTAGGTAGAGCATTGATTAAAGGAGAATTCCGGTCAATTTCAACATGTAGGTCTATTGTTTGTAAATTTGGAGTGCTGTCAGTAGAGAGATAAATGAAAACAATCGGTGCTGTCTACACTGTGTTATCCTCCTGCTAGCATGAGATAAGTTAATTATAAGTTACTGAGACAAGTTTGCAGACGCTACCTTATTTAATCAATAAATTCAGAGCCTACATATTTTAGTTTTATCTCTTTTCTGTGTTGTAGTTTGTAGACGGTCCCTAAGCCCTCTAACTGCCGTCTCAACACCAGAACTAAACACAGCTGAATTAGCACAACTTTCATGCATTTCTGTCACATCTACTGCAGTCATATTTGCTGGGTTCCCTCCGAAGGAATCACTTCACATGGGTAGGCACTTTTAATGACATTTTGAACATGTTTAGAGGCTAAAAACACGTTTAAAACTTGCCCTTTTAGGCCTCATGGGTGCTAACGCTAGCAGGAGGATAACACGGTGTAGACAGCACTGATTGTTTTCATTTTTCTCTCTACTGACAGCACTCCAAATGTTCAAACAACAGACCTAGATGTTGAAATTGACCGGAAGAGTAAGGTCTTCCTGAAAGGATTCACGCTGAGCCACATTTCAAACTGGAAAGACTAGTTGCAGATATGCGACAGTTGTACACGCATATCAAAACACACATTTATTAGGATAACAACTTAATTGATTTAGGAGTGCATCAATTAATAGTTAGGTCTTCCTGAAAGAATTTACAGAGCTACATTTCAGATTTTGTTCAATGATTCCACTGTGTCTGTAGTATTGTCTCTTCTACTGCAGTGCTTTTACAGGGATGTATTTTCATTTAGTACCATAATGAAACATGTATCACCTATTTTGTTCTACAATATTTAATGATTGTACGAACAATGACAGTGAAACTATGGGTAGCTTGTGTGTGGGTGATCTAAAATAACAATACATTTGTTTTTTGAACCAAATTGTGCAAGTGCAAGATTTCTTTAAAGATATGAATGCACAATGCAATGTTTGGACATTGGACAACCTGTGTTACAAGTGATGACCGTTTTGAGTTTTGTGTCTAGAGTTTTGAAAATGACATCAAGGTTCTGAAATAAAGGATTGTAAAAAACCATAACATGCAATGTGTTAAGATCAGGTGTCAAGTTCCAGTCGACACAAAAGTCAAAAGAACAAAGTACTCTGCAAAACCTGAACTAGAATCCAACACGTTTCCTATTTCTAAATTGCTGATAGTTTTGGTTAGATTGGGGGAATTGCTCGCCAAAAGTAATCTATTACTAATTACCTGCGTGACTCCTGAAAATGACAATACTATATTTAATTTGTACATTACCTTCTAAAACTCATACCAGTGAGATATATGAGTATCCAAGCATTAAACTTTTTCTGCAAAATATATTTTGACTTGTCATTGTAAGAAAAGCACAGGTGTTACTACATTAATGACCATTATTATTATTATTATTATTATTATTATTATTATTATTATTATTATTATTATTATTATTATTATTATTATTATTGATTATTATTATTATATTCACAAATACACAGACACCAACGAGCTACAGTGACATTCCAAACTTTTCAGACATATGTTCAAAGTTCACATGAATACAATCACATGGTGATTAAAAATACATTTTCCACATTACAGACTCATTGAAGCAGCGTTACCACCTCCTACAGGGAAGGCTACCTGACATTAATGCTGCTTAATTACCACTCACAATTATTGATTGTATGTGAATGGACGTTGCATCCATTCAGGATCTGTGGTGCATCCAAGCAGGAAAAAAAACAAGTAAACATGCTTAACACATGGCCAACATGGATGCTGGAATGTGTGTCACTGGCAGTTAAGTAATGCATGGCTACTGGCTAATCAGAACCTCATTAAGACATTATTTATGCAGGCAGCATCAGCTGCTAATGAAGACACTAACTCATGTGCCGTGTGAAAAGTGAGAATAAGAGGGAGAAGATGCTTCTCCTGTTGTCACTTACAGGTAAAAACAACCTCAAGACCACTGTCTGTCATCTGTATAATTAGGATTTCTATTCCCAATTTAATTTTTACCTGTAAACAATCTGTCAGAGTTTGGGCTTTCCTTTGGATAAGTGACTGTATGGGATCACAATAAATAAGAAACTCCACACCTCTAAGGTTGAATTTTCTTAAATAGATAACTGGAAATCCTCCTCAATGGTGAACATAGAAAACTTGATGGTACAATTTGATATTGTATTTTCCTCCAGTCAGGAGTTGACTTTTGGGACATGGAAGGTTTGTGCAGGAGCACAAACAGACACAGAATGAGAGGCAGAGAAACAAAAAAACAAAGAGGAAGAGAGCGCGCAGGGGCAATCTGTGATGTGATTTTTTGATAATCATAATCATAATCTGCCTAGGGCGATCCAATTCCTGAGACAGTTTATGAGGTAGGGAGGGCCATCAGAATTAGAATGAGATGAGCTAAAATGGGTATTTTTTCTAAGCGTGTGTGTGTGTGTGTGTGTGTGTTCATCTTTCATGAATGGCTATTTATGTGGATTAAATAATTGGAGAAGACATCTAAAACGCATAAAGAAGACCCCACAGCAGGTCTGGAGCACACACACAGACACACAGACACACACACACACACGCACGCACGCACACACTCACGCATGCATGCACGCACGCACGCACGGACGCTCATGTCCATGCACAGATACACCTTAAACTGCTCATATTATGCTTTTTGGCCTATTCCCTTTCCTTTATTGTGTTATATATCTTTTTTGGCACGTTATAGGTTTACAAAGTAAAAAAGCCCAAAGTCCACCCCAAAGGCACTTACCATCTCCAACAGAAAACACTGTTCTCAAATTGCTCCAAACTGTTCTATTGTAGTCCAGCCTTTACTTCCATGACGAACGTGCGCCAATTTGTAACACAGATTATAATGCTCGCCTAGCTGCTAGCATGGCACGCCCCCTACTCTGCTTCTGATTGGGCAGTAGTGCTTACCTAGCTACTGTGCATGTTCGACTCCCAACAATGATTAAACAGACATGAGATGCCTCACTCTGTAGCTGACAGAGAGCTCAACACACAGGGTGAAAAGAGGAGCTACAGAAATGTGGTGATTTTTGAAAATTAAACCATGTAAACCTATTCTGATATAACCTCTAAATACAATTATGAACCTGAAAAATAAATGAGCATAATATGAGCACTTTAAAACATAATCTGTCTGAATACCAGTTTGTGTTACATGCATAGACAACATTTATCTTCCCTGAATGTGTATGAGTGTGCTTATTCAACTTGAATGTGTTCTTAAATATGTGTCTGTTTCTCTAAGTGTGTGTGTGTGTGTGTGTGTGTGTGTGTGTGTGTGAGTGACTGAGTGTTGAGAGAGTGGTAATTACCATTCAGCAGTAGCTAAAGTGACATGTTTGAGGAAGAGATAAGGGGACATAAATTGGCCTGGTATAAAACGGTGATATTTCCTCTACTGCTTTAGAAAAACCCATTTACTCTGCCTCTTTAGCATGTCAAGACCCCTGTCACTACCCTCTCATCCCCTCGGCCAGAAGGACTTTTGCACACACACACGCACACACACACACACACACACACACACACACACACACACAAACATCCAGACATGCATGCACACACGCACGTATGCACGCAGGCACACACACACACACACACACACACACACACACACGCAGTTAGCCGGCTTCTTGTGAAAAAATGCTCATCTGCATTCTGCTATTAACTTGGAGAGACACACAGAGAGAGACAGAAAGGGAGAGTGTGTGTGTAAATCAGTGTAATGGGGCCAAGACCTCAGTGGCTCTAAAAAGAGAGCAGACATGTGGAGGACAAGACATGATTCCCCCCACCCTCACCCCCTTTCATGCAGAGAAGCAGCGATACAGCACATCTGTCACTGCCGGCCACACAAAAGCCCATACAGTCAGACAGCGAGAGAGAAACATGAAAGGAAAGAAAGGGAATAAAGCCACAGAGAAGAAGAGTGACTGAGTGGACAGTACTCAAAACTCACGCTGAAGCAATTATCTGGTTAGTTTTTTGATTGTTTTGTGCCTTTTTTTCTTGGTTACTCTGCTTTTCCTTCCTGTTTTTTTAACTATAGCATCTAAAAACCTGTGTTCAAACACTTTTGTTGCCAGTTTGACTTCCCCTATCTGTAACTACGTGTAGTTTTTGGGTTGCAGTATCTCTGTCAGTAGGGAGTTGGGTTGGGAACCGGAGGGTTGCCGGTTCAAGTCCCCATATGGACCAAAGTATGGTGGTGGACTGGTAAGTGGCCACTGCAAAGGTGCTCTTGAGCAAGGCACTAAACCCCCAACTGCTTGGGGCTCCTTTCTGTGAGCAGCCCCCTTGCTCTGACATCTCTCCATTTAGTGCACATATAGGTCCTGAGCATGTGTGTGTAATTCAGCCCTGTGTGTAATAACAATAGAGTGAAAACATTGTAATCTCTTGTGATTAATAATAATAATTAATAAAGTATACATTACATTAGTTTCAAAAGCTACAGCACACATGTTACACACTACTGTATTTCTTATGTGTTGTCAAAAATGTTATTTTCACATTTAAGGCCAATTTTAAGACGTACACATTTTATTGATGGACGGAAAAATATATTGCTTCATCTTCTTGCATAAGAGCCAGCAGTGTAACTTGTGGGTTATAAAGGTGATAAAAATCAAGTCTTTTTTGGAAAATAAATGAAGTATAATGTGCATAAATAACAAATCTGTCATATATTATATATATTGCTGATAGGAACCCTTCAATGTGTCATTCTAGAGGGCAAGGACAATTTAATTTGGCGGACTTGTTGGACCAGTCTGATGTAAAAAAAAGCACTGCACTTACATTAATATGTTTTGTGTGATTCTGCACATGATTTCCTCAATGTATCTACAACTGATCTACGTGCATACAGAAACTGCACTGCTGCAAGTGAAAGACATATCTGACCTGCTGCTTTTACACAGAGCAAAGAACCAGCTGGGAAAGGAGGCCTGCAGTCAACACAACGCTGAAGGTATGAGATGGACATTAGTCCCATATGTGTGAGACTTGATAATAAAAAACAACCCTCTGTTGTTTATAGAAGATGACTTGAACCAATGAAGAGTCAATAAAGAATACTGTTCACCTGTTGCAATCTTCATTTACAACGTTTCCATTGTTCACTGGTCTATGGAGTGAAATCTTTTCTCCTTGAACAAAGTTCTAAAAGACAAAACCCTTCAACAGCGTCACACAGAGAAGATTGGGAATCATTTCCACGTGCCATGTATTCCAGGTCGCAGGTTAAAACCCTTGGTGTGTTACTAAGCAAACACACACTCATATACACACGCACACACTCAAGCCACAGGAGAAGACGTGAGAAGGAGGAAGGAGGAGAAGAAAAGGAGTGGAGAGGAACAGAGAGGAGGGGAGGTCAGACCTCTCTTTAGCCTCACAGCTGTGGGTGAGATAAGCCTTTTTCTCACAGGTAAAATAAAAGCCACACCCTTAGTGTGGCTGTTTGTGTGTGTTTGTGAGTGTGTTTGTGTATATGAACCTGACTTTCCCCTCCTGCCATCCCTGAATACACCGCTGACACAGCCCCATGCACAATCTCTGCACTCCTTCTCTTCATGCCCTCTCTCTATCTATGTCCCTGTTTTATACTGTCCTCTTTATAATACCTCACCCTTCAATGTGTGTGTGTGTGTGTGTGTGTGTGTGTGTATATGTATGTGTGCGTGTGTGTGTTTTGGCTGTACAGAATGTCTGTCCTGGGGAAAGGGAAAGGTATATAGGGCAGGATTCAGAGGTGGCTATCAAAATGTGTCCTTGTCTGGATAAACTCTGTACATTTTAGCAACTTACTTTTTTAGGCTCCTCTCTCCCTGTTCTGTTATTCTGGCAAAATTATTTATTTAATAATTGATTTCACTGTCTTCCCTCTTAATCATTTTGCTGTTGATTGACTTCTTACTGACATACATGTCTCTTTGCCTTTTTCATTCTCCTTCTCTTCTTCCTTCACACCACCAACAGACCAGTGTCTTCTTCCATTTGTTTTTCTTTCTATTTTCCTTTACTTTAAATAGTTTTTTTTAGTTTTACTTTTCTCTGCAGAATCATCATTTTCTATTATTCTGCCTTCTTCCTGTTTTCTTTCTTCTTCTTTTTATGTTATCTATTGTTTATCCTCTCTTTTCTTTATTTGCATCCTTATATGTTTATTTTTTTACATGAATGGTAATCTACGTACTAGTTGTTCTCATTGTGTTTTCTTTCTTTTATCTTCAGATATCTTTCTCAGCTCTCTATCCGCCAGAGTAAGTTCTCTAATCGTAAGGTGCAAAAGGATCCTGTCGACATCAGGCCGCGGGCGTTACATCTAATACGGTCCCCGCACAGAAGCAATTCACAGACTGGAAACACACCCCACATACAAGATCACATTCACACACAAACACAAACACTCACGCCAACACACACTCATAAAATGTTCTTTCTCCGTTGGCTAGGCATATCGGAAGCACACAGAGACACACTAACAAACACCCCCACACACACACACACACACACACACACACACACACACACACACACACACACACACTACACAGAGTGTGTTTCTTTTTGCAGAGCTGGCAAGGAACCTCTCTTAAACTACAGCAGTATCAAAGTAAAGAAAAACAACCAGTTCTTTGCCTTGCCTAATATATTGTATTGTATATTTCCATTAATCATTTATAAAATCATCCTTTAAAGGGCAATTTCAGGCAAGTGAGTATGCAAACACCAACACGGTCTCACTCCTAACACCATTGTGTCAAAAACTGCACTTGAGGGTCTTTGGGGTTAGTTACTGAAGCAAAAAGTCTGCTTTAGTGTACCAGTCAGATGCAGGGGAATCTCAATTAATTCCAATGTAATTGGTCAGGACCTGTTGCCGTCACTTTTTGATGTGTATGTAAAATGTATTTAACTAGTTTACTCCTGGGAAAAGTCCTGCGTTGTTTGACCCATCCACTACCCCAAGCTTATTCAAATGTTCAGTTTTTCATTCTACTCGTTATCGCTATTGTCGCTCTTCATTCTAAGGGTAAGCCCCATTCCTCCATCTTACCCCTACCCCTTACTCTTAGCCCTTGGCCCTTAAACCAAGTGGTAAGGGATAGGGGTGAAAACATACCCCTATAAAATGGGAAACCACTTGGTTACATCACCGTACAGTATTGATCACAAACTTCCAAGATGCCGTCTGCAAGTGTGTCTATGTCAATTGCATGGGTTTTGACAACAGTGTCATATGCATTTATATATTTATATATTTTGTCTGTGTAGTACTTAGGTCTGTTTGCAATACATATGTGTATACACACACATGGTGTGTTGTATATCTGTTTCAGTTATCACCGTTTTGAATGTCATTGATGTTCAGAAAAACATTTTGTTAACAAAAATATAAATAAAAACAGTACATAAAATATATTATAATATAGAACCATTATCAACTATTAGAACCATAACTTTGATGTCACACACATAAAAAAGGCACTCAAATGTGTAAAACTAAAAAAGACACACAAGACCACAAACAAATAAACTACAGCTATTCTAATATTCCAGATCAGTCTGATGACTGTTGGGAAGTAACCCTTCCCTCACATTTCTTTCATCAGTGTCCCAAATCATAACCAACAACAATATACAAGTGCATGAAAAGAAATTAATTACAAATGATTACAATAATACAGTACCAATGCAATAATGAACAGGTAGGCCTACAACATGAACACATGATTTAAGAAACATTTGCTCATTTACAGCTCAAAAGTGGATCAGCTGCTGTGTGTCCTCCTGCGTCCCTGTGTGATACAGGACGGTATATGTAATAGCAAGTAGCAATGTCTCCAAAGCAAGTAGTGTTGTGCTCTGATATCATACGAAATTCTCTGCTATTGGTCAAAACTGTACACATATATACAGCCCATTCAAGGCAGAGAAATGCGGGACTGTTGTGCAAATCATCAATGTAACGTAACTTTAGCAGTTAGGGATTAGTGATTAGTGATTAGCGTTAGCATAGCAAGCTAGCAATTCAGAACATGGTTGCAAGTATGGATGCGCAGGACTGTATAGAGCACAAAACAAGACTGTCATTATTTTTAAATAAATTATTTAAGCCCAAAATACTCTCTGGTCGATCTGGCAGCCATTTTTGCTTCTTGCGCAATAAACCCTTGGTTTCATGTTATCTCGCGTCCTCACTCGGTTGAGTGCGCAAAACATGGGGAAGGTTGGTAAGTGGCAGGGGTAAGATAGAGAAATTTGATTCAGCCTAAATCATTATACAGTGCCCCGTCGAGCTGCTGCTATGCTCTGTGCGTCCCATACAGACGCTAGAGGGTGCCTTGTGCATTGGTATCTGATGCTAAGGGTAACTGAACAAGCGGCATTATTCGCTGGTTGCAAACACAAGTACATACAAACAAGTCTGAATTAGCATTTGTGAACGAGTTGAAATACACAATAATTATAGTAATGGCAGTGGCCAATCCAACACCACAAAAGCATGTAATGCCAAGTGCAAGCGCATTTATCAGTCTATTCACAAGGTGCACTAACAATGTCTTGTACTGTGGCTGTTCCCAAGTCTAATGGTTTCTGGAATAAAACCAAACTTATAGATTTATTGGACTCATCAACAGCTGATGTTGCTGCTTTTTGGGTTAGAAAATATCTCATATAAAACGTAAACTTCATAAGTATTCATGCATGGTTTGATTTATTTAATCTTTACTGTGGTATAAGTAGGCCATGTCCATTTAATGCACAGTTAAAGAGCAGTTCTAAAGTAAGTGGAAAAATAATCAGAGTGGGCAATAAGATGGCATTAAGCAGGTAATCAGTATTCTGCAATGAACTACATCTTCAAAGTAACCTTCCCAAACTGGATTGAGTCTAATGAACAATAAGTGTGTCTGACTATGACAATGATAATATTCTCTTGTTGTTGGTAAACAAGCAGGTCTGGTAGATTAAGACACCAGCCAGTATACTCCTCTGCAGTGACAACAGAAAAGCCATGTACCAATTGAAACTGAAGAGGTTTTTCTCCATAAGCGCAGCCTGTATAATTATTTCAAACATGAGGAAAACCAAATCACTTTACAACGCGGATTTACATATGATTAGCGTCATACAAAGACAGGATTACTACAAGTAGTCGAGAGGAAGCCTTTTCCCTCTGCTTGTCTCATTCTCCTTGTCTTGATTCAAAGAGCCTTGACATAAGTTAATGCTGCTCTCTCCCTCACTCTCACCTAAAAGGTACAGCCACAGTGACAAAATCTGCCAGTCTGTTCCTCTGTACTAAAGCAGACATGATAATAATGACAATAACAATATATAGAAAGGAAAGGAGGTCCAGCGACAAATGGCTCAAGCTCAACAGCCAGGAGAAAGCTCTCCATCTCCAAACCTTTTTTCCTCTTCTTCTCCCTGTCTGTTTAATTTTTCTTCTGGTAAATGCTCTTAACTGAAGGGTGTAGGAAACCATTTCATATCACCTAATCTCTTTATGCAAGCAGATAAAAATTACTGTATAATCAATTTGCCCATAATATATCCCTTTCTTGTTATGTCAATTGTCAAATACATTAAGGAGTCCATGTCAGATGTGGTCATTTTCTGTGTTCTGGCAATCTTTAGTGACACATTAAGATCCAAAAGGACGTTATATGATTAGAAAAATTATTGATTATTTAATGGCATTTTTAGTAGATGGCCTTCTGATTGGATGCTTTGCAGTGAAGGGTTGCAGTAAATATGAGCGAGGATAAAAGAGGACAAACTGTCATTCAGTACACAACAAGACACCTTGCCACTCTAAATTATCATTGATTACCCAAAATGATGCAGAGGAAATTATTGACTGCATGAAAATGTCACCCATTATTCACCTATTATCCATCGATTTTCAGTATTGTATTCAGTTTATTTAACTTGGCAGGTTAAAGGGATGCATGTGGCAGCAGAATCCACCTTCTTTTAAGAGAATTTCAGTTTTCTTTTGGTTTGAAATAATTAATACCTACTGGCCTATAGTCAGATGTTCATACTGTATTCTGTGTTATTGCTGTACCTTAACACTGTACACACAATACATGTCACTCTTAACATCTCATTCTGTCACATATTCCACATTTATTGTAAGTCTTAAAAAATAGTAATAAAGTAGTAAATAGTAATAAAAAAGCCACTTCCCAGTGCAGATTAAAAATGAGTGACAGTAGCCTCAACAGACAGAACAAGAAGGGCACTCAGAGAGTGCAGACCTCCGCCCGTGTTCCGTATCTTCTCCAAAATTGAATGGGTTGTTCCTTGGCTTCTACCAAGTGTCACTAAAATCTGGCCAGTAGTTTTTCCCTAATATTGTTCACAGACAAACAAGCCAACATCGGACAAACAGAGTCCAAACATGACCTCCTTGGTGGAGCTATTACAGCTCCTGACTGCACAGACAATGATCCTCAACAACTTGTTTAGATGGAGTTTTGTTCGCAGCTTGTAAAAGTCGCGTGCCTCTGTCATTTTTCCTTTCTCTTGTTTTTACTGTAGAGGGATGTTCATGTGCAAACACAGAATCACACACACAGTCTGTAGGACAGTAATTCATATAATTGGCTCAAGAATGACAACTGGTGTTTGTGTGTGTTGATCCAGCCAGCTCAGCAGGCCTAATTGGGAGCTTGTTAAGCACACACACACACACACACACACACACACACACACGCACACGCGCACACACCCACACACACACCCACACACACACACACACACACACACACACACACACACACACACACACACACACACACACACACACACACACACACAATATCTATTTAGCCAGTTACATTCCTTAACTAGACCTACCTGTTTTATTTAAGTCAACAATGTGCAATAAGTATTTAAACATCACAAATATATACAGCATGTTGTAATAAAGCTGTAATAAAACTGAATTCTCATCTAACTCTCTATACTTTCTTCCTCTTGGATGTGAGTCCAACAACTGTGTGACAGAGCAGCTGTGACACTGGTAATGAAACACAGAGCTCAGAGGAATATGCAAAGGCTTATGCCTCAGCAGAGAAGCAAAGATTACTAATACAAAAATGGAATACAAGGGAGTAAAATGAAATTGGGGAAGAAGCCTTAGAGTCACATAAAAAGACCAGCCCTGGATGAACTGATGGACGGGCAGACATTTTTACATACACAAGAAAAGATAGTGACAGACAGAAATACCTCTCATCGAGAGAGAGGGTTGATAGACAGAGAGGAAAGCAGGAAGTTAATGAGTAGATTGTGGGCCAATAACATAACCAGTCACCCACAACAACGCACTGCCCGCACTCCTTACCTGCCTGCCTTGCTGCACTGCATTCTGGGAATGGAAGGGCAGAGCGGAGCGGCGATGGGATTTGAAAGGCGTTCTGCATGGGCAACTCACTGATTTGCATTCAACAGTGGAGACACACAAACACATACACCAGCAAGCACAGCTGCAAAGCACGTGCACATTGCAACATGTTTGTAAGCAAGCACACACATGCAACTATGTCTGAGCACACACTTGGATATTGTGGACTAAGTTTTAACCCCTCTCATGTTTCAAGTGTTGTGCGTGTGTGTGTGTGTCTGTGTGTGTGTGTGTGTGTGTGTGTGAGTGAGAGATGATTGGAGAGAGGAAGGAGAAAAAAAGGATTAGAGGTTGGAGGGAATACACTCACCCCCTCTCAACTCACCCCCTCTCAAAGCCTTCTCTCCTCAACTCTTTTTTTCTGCAGCGTGTTATTTTTCGCTTTACGATTCTGATAATGATGATATTAGAGGGAAGAGGAGGGGGAGGAGGAAGGAAAGGAGAGGATGATGGGCGCTGCATGCGATTGTTCAGCCTGTCTTGTGGAGAGAGGGCGAAGGAGATAGAGAAAGACAGAGAGGGGGCTCCTCAATGACTAATTTTCCTTTCTTTTACGGCAGCATAAATTTAACAGGAGGGGGATTGTGGGGTAGAGTAGAAATCCTTTTAGCACTCTGATTTATGTACGTCTGATGGGCGAATCATAGATCACCGCCGGAAGATGGCAGACACACTGATGATGATGGGGCCCTTCGACGGGGCCCACTAATGCCCCGCCGAACAAAATGTAACCAATCTGTGGGGGCCCTCAAGCATGCAATGGTCTTCTAATAGAAACTATAGCAAACTATACGCCTGTCACATATGATGGGGGATGGGGGAGTGTGTGTGAGCATGTCATGTTTTGGTGGTGAGAAGGAAAGTAGAAAGAGAAAAGATGGAAATAGAAGTTTAAAAAAATTACCAAAAGAGCAAGAGAGCAGAGATAGATGTGGATGAACCAAAATATGAGGAAGCTAAAAAGACTCAGTAGAGAGGCAGAGAAGCAAAAGTGGGAAAATACTAAGAGAGAAAGGGGAGCCCAGTTGAAAGGGACTCTAAATGTCAACTTGAAAAAGAAAATCTAATAAAAAAAAAAAAACAGCAACCAAAGGAGTAAACAGCTAAACAATAGACAACAACAAGTAAACGACGCATGAGCGTCCACCTTAAATCACCCAATCACACACACACACACACACACGCAGTGCACTGCATGCAGCCCCACCAATCATCTTTATATCAAAACATCATTATGCTGGCTGACAGCAGCTAAGATTCCAGCGAGGCCTCGTTGTCATAAATTGTCAGCTGTTGCAGTGCCGCAAAGAGAACCTTTTCATTTAGGAATGTCAAAGCTCTCCTGAGCCTCGTAAAGATTGTAGGAGACTCGGGAGATGGGGAAACAGAGGTAGAGATGGCAGATCCTGGAAGAGGAGGGGGATAACTGAAGATGGCATGCCTAGTAGAGACGGCGGGAGTCTGAGAGTCAGTTTTAGCCAACATGGGTGTCAAAACACATGATTTAGATTCTACATTTGAACTTACCGACAACTTGTCGGGTGTTGTCACTTTACTTCTGTGTCAAGTCATTTTACTGTGCACAATGAATTCAAGGAAAATCCATCCATCCATCGTGCTGGGCAGCAGCTCCGGCAGGAGACCCCAAACTTCCCTTTACAGAACCACATTAACCAGCTCCAACCTTGGGATCCTAAGGTGTTCCCAGGCCAGGGTGGAGATATAATCCCTCCACCTAGTCCTGGGTCTTCCCCAAGGCCACCTTCCCTCCTGGAAGGAAATCCATTTTGAAATCCATTTGAATAAAACTGTAATTAAGAAAAAAGATTTGTGAATGGGGAACATCAATCCATCCATCCATCGTCAACATTTTATCCAGTTGATCAGTCAGTTGGTCCATCACTTTAGTCCAGACTAAAATGTCTGAACAGCTATTTGATGGATTCCCATGAAATTATTCATGGTCCCTAGATCATTGGTTCTCAAAAATGTTTCGCATCAAGGACCCCTATACTGACACAAATCACAAATTAGACCACGGACCCCCATCTAATCTGATTTGTCCCAGGGACCCTACCTGATAGAACTTTTGCTTTTAGATGTTTTGTTACAGAAAGTGAATGAAACCTATAAACAAAATGGTCATACAATCTGTCAATTTGAAGTTATGGATGAAATTATAGTCAAAATAAATTATTCACCTTTTTGTTGGGGACCCCCTGGACTCAACTTTTAGAACCACTGCCCTAGATGATGTATCCTAATGATTCTGGTGATCCCCTGACTTTTCATCATGCGGTTGACATTTGTGTTGCTGTGAAAAAGTAATAATTGTAACAATATTGATGATTGCCTGACTTTTCATCTAGTGCTTTAATCACATCAATCTTTAATTTAAAAATTTGGTTTAAGACCAAAATACCTTAGCTGTACTTTGTGTTAGTGCTAATTAGCAAATGTTTACATGCTAACACACTATACGCTAAGATAGTAAACATGGTAAACATCATACCTTTGTGCATTTCAGCACTGTTATTGTGAGCATTATTGAAACGCATTTAGCTCAAAGCATTAGAGTCATAAAGTTGGCTGTAGACTCTTGCTGTAATAGTTCTTACATTTTAACACTTATAAAGCAGTTACAATAAATTGGTTAATATGGCTCCCTGATTTTTAAATAATTTCTTCATGTACTCTCAATTAAGTTTTTAAACCACAATGTCCTCCATAGAAGAACAAATAATATGAAGGAAATCAAGTGCAACTATACAGTCCATTATAATCCACTAATGTTAGTGAAGTTTATCACATTCAGTTTCAGTTGAATTAAGTTTTAATTGAACTTTACGGTGATTTCTGAGGCTGTAGTTAGTGGATGTCATATTAAGAGGTGTTTCTGATATTTTCATGTATGTAAAATTAGTGAAAGGAGGACATTAAAACATGAATATTTAATCATTTAAATATTAAACAAGCATACTTTAGTGGGAAGAAACTGCTGTAGTTCTTTAGCTGTTCATGAAATTTATCATTTAACAGCCACAAATTAAAGCCGACAGTCTGCACTTCACAGTCACTGTGTCATTTTACATCAAAAAGGAGGAGTATGGAGAAAAAAGTGTATGTATATGTGCATGTGTGTGTGTGTGTGTGTGTGTGTGTGTGTGTGTGTGTGTGTGTGTGTCTGTGACTAATGTACTGGAGAGCTCTTCACTGGTGCTTACGAAAAGACAAGTTTGCGTTGCTGGTGCTAGTGTGTCCCTCCAGGGCTTCCGTCCGTCCACTGGCAGGGGAGATGAACTGAGACAAGATGTCAGAGCAGGAAATGTCAGACCACTGCCAAACCGCTGTGGTACACACCCCTGACAGGCACACACACACACACAGACACACACAGACACACACACACACACACACACACACACACACACACACACACACACAGAAGCATGGTTTTATATCTTTCACTCTCACATGCACAAAGACAAAATCACAAAGTATGTCATAAGAAAACATTCATACCCTCCCTGTAAGGCTCTGGCGTGCATTCTGTTGTCGATCTTAAAATTAAATATCAATCTACTGTAATTTCATGAAAGGATCATTTCATAATTTCAACACTGTGTATTTATTGACGTTCCTAAAAGTTTGTGGTAAACACTTGGATGACAGTGGAAAGACAGCCAGAGACAGAAAAAAGTAGTTTGTAGGGGAAAATGGCAGCAGTTCATGTCCGCTGGCCAGTTCTTATGTTTGTTTTCTTTGGTGGTGTGTACACATTACAGATGTCTTCAGTAATGCCTCCATCTGTAATCTCTCTTCTCCCTCTCTCTCTCTGCTATCCTCAGGACTCAGTTTTCCTTAAGTGTGTCATTTTGGGTCTCCTTGCTCAAGTTCAAACATTTAGCCCCCAAACAGCCATTTGTCTCCAACTTAGCAGACAGAGACCATAATAGAAGAAAATACCCCAAGAAATGAAGAAGAGAGACAGGGTGAGAGGGAGGAAAAGACATCTTGTATGTTTGACGGCACTTTTTGCTGCCTGGTTAAAGCACACACACATTCATCACCCCCCGTCTTGTCTGGTTACTGGCTGTGCACTTGCAGTGCCTCTAGGGCACGTGGGGTGACTCTTTGTGTGTGTGTGTGTGCACGCTGGTGGGTGAGGGGAGTTCACCCAATGCCAATCCCCCCCTCAACCATCCTCACACAGACACACACACACACACACACACCAATGTGCACACCCCTCTCTTCGCAAAGCTACAGATGATGTGCCGTCCAGCTGCATCTCCATCACTGTGACGATGAGTGCTCCTGCCAAACGCCCGGCAACCAGAGTCACATCTGCTCCT
>JABXJD010000012.1:5962500-5987500 GCA_013375575.1 Percina caprodes | reverse complement strand
AGTGGATTGTTCTCTCTCTCTGCTCTTTCTCTCAGTCTTGGTGTCTTTCATTCCCTCTTTCTGTCCCTAATGTATGACTCTCTTCCTTTTCCCTTTGTGTTCATTTTTCATTCGTACTCCTCTCCCTGCGATTATCCAAGTGCATATCAGAGGCTCTTAATGAAGATTCACAACATTTTCCCCTCCCAGCTAATACCTTATCAAAGGAGAAATCTCGTTCCAGAAAATCAATTTTCTTTCATATTATTAAGTCCTCCTCTACTGCACTTGCATGCGTGATTCCTTTGGTTTAGCGCTTCGAAGCAACAGTGAGGGACTTAACCCTGAGAGCCCTGCACACTCCATCCACACACAGGCTGATCTGATATCTCTCATGGCTTAAGCAGATATGAGGGCAGAGGTAAGAGCAGAAAGTGAATCAGATAGAAGAGAAAAGAAAAAGAAAAATTTGGGAGGTGGAGTGAGTTTACCACTTTTCCAACACTTTTAGCTACAAACAACTATTTAATTAAAATTTCAGCCAAGGTACTCTTTTAACCTTTATCACAGTTTTCACGGAATTTTTTTTAAATCTTTTCAATTTTGTTTTAATGTACGTTCATTACAATCAATCCAGACTTTCTGCAATTATGGTCATGGGTTTATGGGTTCAATGCAGTGGAGAACAACAGGAAGTATGAGAAATGTGCAAAACATTACCTGATGCAAGTTCATAGGCTGACATTTAATCCATTGCTGTACATGTGAGTACAGTATGTACAGTAGCTTGCACCTTGAAGATGCTCATTCAATGCATATTTTCCTGCAATAATAGACTGTTGAACTTAAAAGGAAAGTGAATGAATGACATGGAGAGGTCATGAGCCAAACACAAAACCCATGACACGTTTAGTGGTGAGGTCCTTAGCCTGCTGAACCCACGCAACTTTCCCTGAGTACACTTTGCTGTTTGATGTTGAGTGATACAAGCTGGACATCCCATTCCTCTTTTAATAAGAGCAGAAGATTCAAAAATCAATATACCAAGGTCAAGGTAATGTTACTAATTTCACCAGGAGAAATTTGTATGTCAATATTCGTCAGTGAGCGTGTGCAGTTATTTAAGTAGCTTGAGGTATGATGGTTCTTCCCTGACTGATGCAGTGCGTTATTCCTTTAAGCCTCTTGCAGATACTATAAAATTGTGCCAAATGACACAGTTCTTTCCAGGAAACGTCCTTTCAAATTACAAGGAAATTATTAGGAGTTTACAGACTTCGTATTTATGTAATTGACCAAAAGCTAGATTCTTAAAAGAGTGTTTAAGATAAATGCGGAAAAGTCTAGCATTGTAATACATTTTAAATTATACCAAAACCCCATTGATTTTACTCTGATGTATTCTACCCATAATATGTGTTTTTTACATACACATACTGCATGTATACATGAATACCTCATACTTACATACTTACTTGCATACAAAGACTTTCAATCATAACAGTTTATTTAACACACAAATATAGACTGGGGATATTTTACACTGAATATAATGTTTCTAAGTGATGAAATTAGTCTTTATTTGTATATGTTGCCAATATCCGGAGTGGCAGTAACTTAGTCTGTAGGGAGATGGGTTGTGAACTGGTGGGTTGCCGGTTCAATACGTATATGGAGTGTGGATTGGTAGCTGGTGTGCCAGTTCACTGCCATGGAGCCCTTGAGCAAGACGTGCGTGTGTTTGTATATTTCAGTCCTGTGTGTAATGTGTGTAAAACTGTACTAACAGAGTGCAAAAGGTGAATTTCCCTTGTGGGATAATTAAAGGCATGTGTTCATATTCTAAATAACATACTCTCACTAAATGCACAACATGTTGTAAACCTGTCACTATATGGAATATATGCTTTAATGATTTGGTCCAAGTATACATTGGCAGGGAAAGTATTACTCTCTCATAATCACAGACGTATATTCATTCATTATAAATTAGTCCAGAGGATTTACTCATCACTGAGGAAATGTTGCCAAGTTGAAATGACTTTAGCTCTGCTCTGCTCTTTCAGGCTTCTTAAAAGCAATTGTTACATAAGGAATATGTGCATTGGAGCATCAAAGGTTCAGGCTCAGGTGCCTGACAGTCTCTGCCTGCCACATGTTCTGTAGAGGAATCATGACTGATGCTTTAATGCATTTTCACAGTCACAGTTTTCCTTCATTCATTGCCCAAATGTCAACTCTAACCCTCATCAACTAAAGGTATCAGTCACTTGAGTCTTTTTAGTTGTACAATAGTTTACTAGTGATGTGTAGAAGTAATACAAAATCTAAATATATTTAAAAAGTTTATGTATGTATGTCATTGTAAAGTTGGATTGGCCATTGAAAGTAGCCGGTTAAGAACCCGGTTAAGGTTTTGATAAACAAATTGCATTTGCAGAAAGTTGTTCTCATGCCCTGCCTCAGTGGTTGAGATCTACTGTGATAGACTCTAGGAAGAAAGCCTACGGCGCAGAAATAGGTCCTATGGCAAAGCTGCTGGGTGATAGATAAAGTAGGGCAGGGGTAATGATGAGGCATCATCGATGTAAATGATACTCAGGGAGGCCTGGCGAGAAGTGTAGGGGGGCTGCGAGCAGGTGAAAGAGAGGAAAAGAGAGAGATGTGGGCAGCTGAGAGAGACACCAGCACTCATGAGAGATGGGAGCAGGTGAGAGGGAGGGTGGGAGGAGAGGTGGATAGATGGAGGGAGGGAGAGAGGGAATAGGGATGATGAAGAGGGAGAGGAGAGAGAAACAGAGGTGTTGGGGGTGGTGATGTATGTAGGCCTGTCATAGAGTGGTCGGGGAAGATGCAGTGTGCTCCTTACACTGGGGAAGCAACACCCCCACCCACTCACACACACACACACACACACACACACACACACACACACACACACACACACACACACACACACATTTGGCATCCATCCCACACCCGCCCACCCACTACCTCTCCCTAGGATGGCCTGGATGTAGAGGCTGACTAATAACCTAAAGGTTGTTGGGTTGATCCCCCACAGACAGGGGTTTTCTCCGGCTGTGAGCTGGCAGCTGGAGGATGCTGGTACAACTTCTAAAGTTCTCACCAGCAATGCCCTTGAATAAAACAGAGTCCCACTGCAGGCCTCAAGCATCTCTGATGAAATGCAAATGTATAGAGAGCTGTGTATGTGATAGGAGGGAATGCAGAGAACTCTTTCTGTCAGGTGGTTTACAGCAAATTAAGATACATTTTACAATAAGTTCTTCAACTGCACTTGAGTGATCTTTATTTTACACTCTGACCCCAAAAAGCCCTTCAAATTATAGGACAATTTAGATGTATTCTCATCTGATCGGCAGGACAATATCCTTTTCAAATCTGACACTGCTATGGTTAAGGTTTGTTGTAGTTGGTTTAGGAACAAAAAAACACTTGGTTAGCATAGTTCAGGTTAAAAGACACCAACATTGATGTGAGGGAAATATTAAACAAACTCTCCGGTGTTAGTCTGACATTTTGTGGACCCATCCATCCATTCTGAACTTCTCCTTATGCACACTTTGTGGCTCTGTGATAGCGTCACCTGACTCCCTCCTTTACTTACTTTACTATTAAGGACAAAAGTCATATTTACTACAGCCACTTGAGGGCTTTGTCCCTTGAATGTAAATGTGAGCCATGTTTGGCCCCTTGCTGAAACAATCATTTTCTTTGGGAGAACAGCCTCTCTAGGTCAGATAATCTTTCATAACTTCAGGCTTTATAATGTAAAATATGTTTTTCTACAGAGAAACTAAACATTTTTTGTTGTTGAATTTGTTTTAATGATAAGATTGCAAAAAAAAATGTTGCTTTAAAATGTCTTTTTACTTCAGTTTCTTCTGCCTCTGGTCTAGCTATTTGTACTTTATGTGTAGGTGGAGAGAACAAAGGTGAGAAGAATCACTTTTTTATTTTTCAAAAAAGATTCTATCTCTGTCTTTTTACAATGCCTAACTCAAAGAAAATACAATGCAGAAAATTACTGTTGAGCAACAGCACACAACAATGACTTTCTAAAATTACTGATACTATTTATGTTGACATTTTCTGATTCTAAATTATACTTATGGATAGTTTATAAAATCCTCAATATTTTTTTGTTCTGAATGGATGCCCTCGGTGAAGTTTGTGTACAGTACATACAGGCAATGTAGGTGTGTATCTCAGTGAGATGAGAAATGTGTGTTTCTGAGGGTGTGTGTGTTGGCGTTTCGAGTCGGAGAGCAGAGTAATCCATTCTCTCCACAGTGGTATGGAGAGACATTGTTGTCATGGCATGTTTCACCCACACACAAACACAGAGTCACACTCAAACACACAAGTGGTTGTCATGCTGTGTTACATGGAGCCATGATCACATTATCTAGCGCTGGACCCTACACACTCATTCACTTATACAGCATTCTCTGTTGATTTCCTTCACACACACACAAACGTGCACACACAGACAATATAGGGACCAATGGCTCACATGATGGGCTGGCTGAGATGGAGGGAGGAGACCAACATGGACACACACACACACACACACACACACACACACGCAGTGGTCCTGCTGACAAGCTCTTCCACGCCAGATTAATCTGGTTTACAGTCTTATCTGAGCACAGATAGCACCTCCACAGGTGTACACACACACACACACACACACACACACACACACACACACACACACACACACACTGGTCACAAGAATACAATTGCCTGTTTACCTGCAGGTGGGCTGGTCAGGAGAAAACAGCCAAACAAAACAAACAATAAAAAGAGTGAATCAAGAAAAGGGAGAAAAACCCCATATGAGGGCTAGTGGCAGGTGGGGGGCAGCAGGAGAAGTTTGGATTTGACAAACATCACATTAGTCACAGCGAGGAATCTCCACTCACTCCCCCACCCACAAAGAAATATAACCAAAAGAATATTGAAGCTGTAATCCGCCAAACTGTCCCTTCTGCCTCATGAAGGTCATGATTCAGTTTAAACATTCCTGTGCATTTTTCGCTTCTACCCTTCTTCCCATTATATTCTTGTTCTTTTAATGTCTTCACTGCCAGACAACCTGATTTACTACTGCTGGCTCATTCTGTCAGGGGCGTAACACAACATTCCGGGCACTGTAGAAAGACATTTTCTATGGGCCCCTCCCCACATCCACAGCTATTCATTCTAGCATCTTTTTGGGCCCTCCTCACATGAGGTACTAGGTACTCAGTCCCATTTTTACCCCAGTCAGACACCTGTGCATTCTGCCCTAAAATGTTGGTTACTACTCTTTACAACCATCTTCTCTAATCACAGTTAAAACAAAAGGGATCATCTGGAAAATATTGAATGAATATACTACAGAATATGTAACAATTTATTTGTCATTTGTAGCTCTTTGAGCTCAATCAGTCATGTTTCTTGGAGAGTAAACAGCAGCAGAACTACTACTATCATGATGCTAGAAAAAGAATATAGAATTAAATACTAGAGACCGTCTTCTGATGGGATCACACCAACCAAGACGTCAAATTGGGCCAGGGGTGTAAAGTAGGGAGGGTAATTGCACCTTCTAACCCTCTACTACTGACAGCCTTGCTTGGATCACACCCATTTTCAAACTCGGCCTTCACACACATACACAAACACACACCTGTTCTGTTTTGTGACTCTAGGTTGCACGGTCATCATGATGTCGGGGTACCAAGGCCCCTTCCCTACTTTCAACCTTATTTTATATATGTACACCTGGCAAAGTTCTCAAATTCACTTCTGTGTAAGTTCCGTTCAGTAGCGCACACACACACACATTCTCTCACACACACACACACACACACACACACACACACACACACACACACACACACACACACACACACACACACTCTACCAAAACAATATCAGTGTCACTGTTGCGGCTGACATTAATATTCATAATTAAAAGTAATGTCTGTTTACCATGAAATCAATTAAATTATGTTTTTTCAACTGTAAAGCTGTAAAATGAATTAAATACTGGAGGGCTTTGTCCATATTGTAAATATCAAAACAATACACATGTGAAAAAAACAATTCTAGCACGTCTGTCTCTTTTGGCAGCCCTCCCCTTCAACTTCTCCTTCTCCCCCATCCCTTCTCCCCTCTGCTTCCACAGAGGAGACTTATTGATTTGGCGTCTCCTTTCCATGCTCAAGATGAAAAAATTAGTGACTGTGGGGGAAAGGAAGAGAGGGGGAGATGACTGTGGAGAGAGAAAATTAAAGGAAAGAAAGACAGAAAGACAGAAAGAAAGAAAGAAAGAAAGAAAGAAAGAAAGAAAGAAAGAAAGAAAGAAAGAAAGAAAGAAAGAAAGAAAGAAAAGGTTAAAGGAGGACACAGAAATAAAGAATTCTCTGTTGGGAGAGAAGCAGGCAGTTAGTAGGATTAAGATGATTTCATTAACTATCCTCTGCGACTTCACCCTTAAACCCCAAGATTACACACACACACACACACACACACACACACACACACCATTGGTTGTGTGCATTGACACAGTGCAGGCAAATGTGTCAGCTCGCCAAAAAAAAAAAAAGTGAGACATTAAACAATTTATCTTTGAACACTTAATTACATACTTCAAACAGATGAATTAATGAAAGTGTATATTTGTTCTTTAATGTGTGATGATGATTTATAATATCGTTGATTAAAATATTTAATTCTGTTGATGATATGTCTAAATATTTTTTTAACGAAAAATGCAGTTTTTTTACTGTAAATAAAACCATGTTAAAAGAACAAATGTGTTTATGGATATTGCTTCATAAAAATTAGAAACAGAAAAGAGGCAAGAGGCATAGCTAGATAATTTAGTGTTTAAAACAATGAGGTAGTTCCTAGCATATACACATAGTTGCAAATATTTGTGAATATGTTTAGAGAGTTTATTTATATTCATCCCACACAAACACATTATAGTAATTGTCCATTCAGTTTATTTTTGGTTACTCTTTTACTGTATCGTTGTGTCTTTTTTTGGAGGTCACTTTCCTCTCCTCTCCATCTTTTCTTCTTTCCCTGCAGGCAGTGGTGGACATAGAAACAACCATAAAGAAAACAGCAATGAAAGAAAAGGAGAAATATACAGTATATATATATATATATATATATATATATATATATATATATATATATATATATATATATATATACATACATACACACACAGTATAAAACTTACAGCAGTGTGAATGCACAAAAAGCAACAATAGCAGCAACAACAACAACAACAACAACAGCAGCAACAGCATTGTGTATTATTACAGTGATGGCAGGAAACTAAACTCCCCTGTACACTCTTCACAGGGAAAACTGGATGAGTGTCAATTCCAATTTCTCACCCATTTCTCCCTCTGCCTCAGTCAAAAACTGTGATTGTGAGTAAATCTGAGTTCATAGGACTAAACAGAAAAAAACTAAATAAGAAACGTCATCATCAGCCCTGCCTCTACAATTCTTTCTCTCTATGATTTTCACTCTTTTCTATTTAACCTTCTCCTTTCTGCTTTGTTATGTTGTTGTCTACTTTATTCTTTTTACCATCCTCTACATCTCGTCCACTCTTTCTGCTGCCGTCTTCTGCGCTCTCACTTGTCCAACCTCTCCCTTGCTTTGTAATGGACAGCTGTCGTCTGTGTATGTTTAATATGTGTGTGTGTGTGTGTGTGTGTGAGTCAGTGAGTGAGAGAGTGTGTGTGTGCTGTCTGTCTGTACTGAATGCTGTGAGTGGCCTCTACTGGCTGACTGAAGGGAATTAAAATGATTCATAGAAACTGAAGACAGGGCAGCTTAACCAGAAACACCCACATAAGGCAAAAAAGGTGTCAAGCAAATACCCTGCATTTGAAATCATGCTTCTTCAAGTATAGAACAGAAGGCCACAAAGTTACCTTAAATATGCAGTATGTCTCCTTTTGTATGTATGCATTATACTGAATGTAAGTGAGAGACAGAGAAGGTATGCTGGGTACAGTACAGGGAACAGACCATAGATTTATTGCTTTCAGGGGAGTAGAAGGCTGCAAGCCCCAGGGGTCTGTCCTCACATCAATATAACAATGACACACATCGACCCAACAACGGCCTCCTTGCTTCATCACTAGGACAAAGTGTCATCAATAGTTACAGAGAGAGTGCCAACATGTTGGTTAAGAATAGAAAGTAAGAAAAAGTAAAGTACATGGTGAAGAGTAGATAAATACTTTGTGTCATATGACAAATTTATTTTAGTGATGTTTCTTTGTGCGTTGATTCATTTCTTTGAGGCTGCACTTTGTAATGTTGATGTATTTGATTGCATTAGAAAGGCAATTTGTAATATTTTGTCCACTTCATTTATTTATAATATAACCGTAATATATGACAACTTCAACAGCACAAAATAAAGTCTCAAAAAAGGCCACAGACTTTATTAAAAAACTCTCTGACAAACTGAATATAAAAAAGCTTTACAAAACGTACCATTTATCATACTTAAATGAAGTATAATTCCCACAATACATTGCAATTGGCAACGCTCAGAGTCAACAGATACCATATCTTATATATATAATGGTTAAAATGTATATGATGCACCTGTACATAATCATATGTTCAAATAGTAATATAAAAGTAGGCCTTCAATACAATTTCTAGAGGACTGCATGATAAATTTAAAATGGGGACATTTGCACTGTGTGTGTGTGTGTGTGTGTGTGTGCGTGTGTGTTACGTTATAATGCGTAACACACATTTCATGATGTGGTTGTGCATGTGTGCGTTTGCTAATAAAACTGTAACGATTTCAGCCTTTATGCACTTAGCAAGTGTTTTATTATAATCACCATGGTCATTGCATGGCGATGAGGTGTCAACATGCCCTCACACACTCACACAAACAAAAACACACACCAGACTGCATAAAATTAGGCAGTCAGAACACACTATCACAACTATATACTATATAGTTTATTATATATACACACTATATAATCATTGCAAATGTACAGCAGACATGCTTCTTTCTCATTCTAACACAAACACACACACACACACACACACACACACACACACACACACACACACACACACATCAGACAATGCCTCAATTTAAGTCATCAAAATAACAAGCAACCAAAACAGCAGGCACAAAGGTCAGGGTCAAAGGAAGTAAATCAGCAGTCTTAGTAAAAAAAAACCTAAGAAGACAGAGGGGAGGAAGTATATTTTGCCAGTTAAGAGCAAATTAAAGTAGGAAGGGATAGAAAAATATTGATTGAGTGGTGAGAGGTTATTGTAGAAGAGATGAGTTTTCAGGTAATTCCACATTTTAAAATTAAAATATGACTAATTCCATGTATTTTATATTTTTCCTATTATGTCTTTCTATTCTGGTTAAATCATTAAATCAATTATTATTTAACATTTAAAAACTACAGCAGTAGCAATATTACACAACCTTAAATAGCAAGAAGCTGTTTATCTCAAATATCTAATTTTAAATTCAAGGTGTAAGGAAAGGCTGAATTAAGGAATTGGCTTCCATCTCAGACAGAGAACAAGTTGTGAAATGAGACCAACCCTTCTGAAAGAAAGATAAATGGAAAAAAGAAATAAAAACAACGAAGACAAAAAGATTTTGAAAGAGAGAAAGAGATGAGGGGAAACAAACGAGAAGGAGGAGGGAGAGAGACAATTTGCTGTAACACTGAGTGGAGAGACTTTGTTGCCATTGAGTGATGAAAAGTCCATATGTTACCAAGCCATCATAAATTATGTCCTACAACGTATGGTAGAGGGGGCACGAGTGTGGTGTGTATCTGTGTGTGTGTCATCCAGAAATAGGACACCCACCCAGCTAGTCAGACAGCTAGGCAAAGAAAGAAAATAGCTTTTCTCACTACCGGGCCAGACCTGCTGCACCTATACAAGCCAGGCATAATGCACACACACACACACACACACACACACACACTCTTAAACCAGCACAGTAATTACAATATTCCAGACCATCCAACAAAATAGTAACAAAATAAACATAAACCAAATAAACGTAAACCAGAATTCTCATTTTAGACTTAATCCAAGAAAGTATAAATGTGTCGGCAAGTAGCAGGATCATCATCACATGTTTGAATAATATCATTGTATTAAAGATAATTTAATTCCAACTCAATTTTCTCCACTGAAAATTTTATACTTCGTAAAATTTGTATTCACAATGTGAGGAGAAGCTGTCCGCCACCTCTATATAATGCCTGTCCTCTTATTGACCTGACACAGAGACACTGTTAATAAAAAGGTTAATACAGTACATAAACATGTTCTCAAATTACCTTTGTAACCTAATTCCTCTGAATAACCTGCTTTTCTGGTGTGCAAGTTTGTGAAGCGTGACGTTGCTTAACAAGAGCAACATACTCACATGACTTTCCCAGATTGAAAAAGTAAATGTCGAGCTAACAGTCATGCTAGAACAGCTCATAGACCAGTTAGAGACTTTTTGAAGATTCACGGCTTCTCCAGTGTACTGTAATCTTCACTCTGATCCAGTAGGACACAGCCAGGGGTGGCTTGTGATCTTGCTCTAGTACATGATCCCAGACCACAGAATGCAGTGCTGCAACCTGACTGTCTGTGTCCCTGCTCTCTCTATTTGTGTGTTTACTAATAAATCATCCCATTACACATCATAAGTAGGCCATCATAATTAATTGGCCAGTCGAGAGAAGCTCTGACGACAAGCCCCAGTGGTGAGCATGCACAGATATACTGTGTGTAGGCTCTCACACACACAAGTTCTTGTATTATATAAAAGTCTCCACACATTACATCAAGACACTGTACATGTTTATGCATATGGACAAGAGGGCAATCATGAATGTGTATGTGAACATTGATGCAAACAGAAAGTTATTGTTATGCTACATTTTTAGAAGAAAATACCCATCTTCTATCCTACATTTTTACTAAAGAAATACTTATTTTTGATTTAGAATGCTCACACTTAACACAACATAATGTGTGGTGCATTTGTTGTTGATTTTATTCAACATTATTATGTAATGGAAGAAAGATGCAAAGTCAAAAGACCAAGATAAATCTCAAAGGTGCAAAATGTAATACTTACAGCTTGGTTACTGCAGTCCAAATTCAAAATACTGCCCCTCCTCCCCAGACTCAAATTCACGAGGGTTGCTCTCACGAAGCTAACATAACATAACAACATAACAACACAAGTTTGCACAACTGGTTAAAAGACCGCAAGCTCGTGGTTGTCTGTACCCAGGGCACAATCACCACTTATTGGCTACAGCTGTTGAACAAAAGCAGGAAAAGATTTCGGCAGGGGGAAATTTAATTCTACTACTTTGTTTCTACTACTTTCCAGACCCCCATTTATAATAAATTAAATAAACATTTAGACTTTCTCATATATTTTTTTGCGTTTCATGTCTGGCAACTAAACAAAATTGACTGTTGACCATAGGCGCCAATTTATGTTTTCCTCTGTAAGGTGCTCACGGGCGCACGCCCTTTTAAAAAAAAAGTAGTCAAAAAATATTTGCATTTCAGAACCTTAGCAAATGGACAGCGGCCAACACGAACATACACAGCTATTAACTTGATAGTAAAACTTTAAAGTAGGCTATTTTTCAACTCAGGACAGCGCCACTTCTCACAAATACACAACAGTGTATGGCTGCAGCCTGGAGACCTCCCGTCTCATGCCCTCCCGACTGGTGCCATCACCAAGCTTTGACTTTTCAAAATAAAAGCTTGTGTCAAATCCACTATGTCTTCGTACTGGTGCTTTTGGATGTTTTTGAACTAAACAATATGGCAATCTTGCTAAAGAATACAATTATTGTTTTCACCAGAATGGCTCCCATGAGACCTCCATAGATTAAGAATTAAGAATCAATGGAGCAGGGGACTGACAGCGACAACAAATCACACTATGACAGACGCTCCACTTAGCACAAACTGCAAGGTTTAATTTTAAATGAATGTAGCCTACTGGCAGTCTGGCACATGTCGGTGCTCAGTGGGTGCTCAGTATTTTTCAGTATCGGCGCCTATGCTGTTGACAACAACACACATGCCAAAATAAAACAACCTATTCTTATGAATGAGTCCGTATGATATTGTACGAAAATGTATGCTTACCAAAATGTATGATATCCTACAAAATGTACTCATTTACTCATCATTCTCATTCTCATATCTCACTTATTATTTATTATTTATTCATCATTCTCATTCCCCCATTCCAGAGCTGTTCATACTGTTCATACTGTTCATATTGTAATATAATAACATAATACTATTTATTCCAACATCCTTTGCACTATGCTCCACATTTAAAATAATGACTAATGACTAATAATGACTCTTCATTGCACTCATTGCACTATTGCCTCTATATTATTTCTATTTAGAGTGTGTATTTATTAGTGTGTATATATTGTTTGGTTGTTTTGTATATGTAAGCGCATTGTGAGGAACGATGTTCCAAAGAAAAATTCCTCGTATGTGTCCTCATACCTGGCAAATAAAGCTGTTTCTGATTCTGATTCTGATTAGGAGACGTGGCTGCGAGCTCCATGCTGCCGAGTGGGAGTTGCTAGTTGTTGACGGACCTCCATCACAGCTCGGTTGTGTCAGCGGCTGTTAGTAGATGTGTTTAGCCAAAAATGAGTGACTTTGAGTCAAGTACAGAGCAACACGCTGCCGCTTGTTTACTTATGGTAAAATTTAGTCTACAAAATATGACCATTCAGCCGTGACGAAAATTAAGATTAGGCACCAAAGCATCTAGTTAAGATTAGGAAAAACATTGTGGTTTTGATTTAAACACTCCCAAGGAACACACATTTCCTGGGTGAAACTCTTCAGCTACCCCCAGGAAGTGATCTCTGCTCCCTGGCTTTGAAGTCCTGTGTTGTAACGACGCCACATCCTCCCCGTCCACCTCCTTACATGGCCAACCACGTTCTCATACATTGGCTGTCAATGTGGTGCATACAGAAAAAAAAAGTGAAATAGGAATTACAGTGCCTAACTTTTCGTAGCTTTTTGAATAAATGGTTCATTAGAACATGGTGAATAAAAACACGTCAGGGAATGTAAATTTCAAAGGAGAAAATACCTTTAGCATTGTTTTCAGAGAAAATTGTGTTTCAACTTAGCATGTTTCCTTAGTAAAATCTGGTGACGTAGGGTGGTAATTCTTTTATTTATTACAGTAAATAGATTACATATTGGACCTTTAAAAGTATCCTTACGTCCTCCCTGGCTCCCTTCTGCCTCTCCACAGTCTGCCATCCACCTTTGTCACATAATGTTGGCACCGCACAAAAGCAAGTTGCATGAAGAGCAATAATGCTTCACATCCTTGCAGTGTACGAGAAGGTCAGGTGATATTCAGATACATGGAAACATAGGAGGAGAATGAACAATGTCCTGACACACAATAGAGCTCATTGCAGGGGATGGCCCTCTCAATGTCTGTGTGTGTGTGTGTGTGTGTGTGTGTGTGTGTGTGTGTGTGTGTGTGTGTGTGTGTGTGTGCAGGTATGTTCATGCCATGTGTGCATCACTACAGTGTCTATGTATGTGTGTACTGTATATGCACACAACTGCTTTGTTTCTCAATGTCTATGTGCATGCACATTGAACCAGCATGTGACCATGACGACGTCCTAGATAACATTAGTGAAAGAGATAGGGAGTAGAAGTGCGTGAGATTGTCAGTGCTAAAAGGAAAAGTGGGAAAGGTGACCCTGGAAGGAAGAATGAATGACCTCCGATACCCATCTTTAGATCAGAGGAGAAAAAGACACCTGATTGGGCTTTGAATAATTTAATGGGACATTCCACACAGACTTGTAACCCCACCTTCTAACACCAAGCTAAAATAAACAATTGTTACTCTTGACTGCAGGTGAATGGCTGATTCAAACCATTTGTTGCTTGTTGTTTTCAAGTTTTATTATTTTTTAAGTTATTTATTATTTCATTTGTTTTTTTCATACATGAAGGAGTTTTTATCTTAAGATAGATATTCAAGATATTCAACAGGTTAATTTGTTCTCCAATCAATTTTTTGCAGACCTGAAGGTCAAAGGCAGAGAAGTAGGACCACTGAGGGAGCTTGTGTATTCAGTATAAGGACCAGCCATTATATGTGAAGAAATTAAATGAAATGTATATTGAAACCATATTTCAAATTCAGAAATCATCTCAATCTCAGCAGATCCCTTTAAAACCTGCACTAAAGAGTTTGAAGAGACCTTCGGCCAAATCAAACACCAAATTGTGTTCTCTTTTTCAGTGAGTTAACAGAATCAATTCCTGCACAGCAAATACTGACATCACTGATGACTAAATGGCAGTCCATTGACATGCTTCATTTAACACATCAGCCAAAGGAGCAGCTGAAGACATGCTAAACAAAATGCCAAGTCAACAAAATTAGTCAACAATTCATCAAACTAAACCCGCTTACTCACTGTATGCAGAAGGTTTTGTTCAACTAGAAAGAAGTTCTTTAGGAAGAAAGAAATTAATACTTTTGGGATTTGGGCAACAAAATAAAGAAACACCATAGCACTAAATAAGGAAAACAGCAAGAGTGCATATAGCATTTAATATTTAGTCTTATCAAAATGTTTCTGTACGCGTGACAGTTGTGATATAGGGATTTTCTATACCTTTGTTGTACCGTGAAACTTACTATGTTACCCTGGAAGCTTCAAACGCACAAAACTGATTTATTGGTTTAATTTGCCGGCTCCTACACCCACATATGTGAAAGAGAGGGGGAAAAGAAAGAGAAAGGCCAAGGTCAGGTTAAACGGGGTCAAGTTCAGTCGTTCTCCCTTATGCATTGCATTATGCAGTCAGCTGACTGAATTAGCATGACAACCCGATTTAGCCAACCTCTTTTCCCCCAATTCATCACAATAACACATGCACGCACACATGCACACACAAGGCTGCAATAGTGCACACATGTAATTGTAATTGGAACTAGATAGATAGATAGATAGATAGATAGATAGATAGATAGATAGATAGATAGATAGATAGATAGATAGATATAGATATAGATAGATAGATAGATAGATAGATAGATAGATAGATAGATAGATAGATAGATAGATAGATAGATAGATAGATAGATAGATAGATAGATAGATAGATAGATAGATAGATAGATAGATAGATAGATAGATAGACTTTCTGTTTGTTGGCATCTGCTGAAGTTTACATAGAGAAAGGGGGGGGGGAAGATATCCTCTTGATTGAAATTCAATTCAAAGTTCATAGAAAGATACAGTATAAATAAGCTGTAGTGTGTATGCCTTTATATGAACTGTATAATTCAGAATACTTCACATTTACAAAGATGCCTGTATATGTTTGAACAAAACATCTAATCTTTCAAATGCCAAACACACACCCTATTAATTGGACAACTTTTCTAAGAGAAAGCAATATCTTCAGTGCGGTACGTGCAGTAATTTTGAATTTTACTTGGCAATACAAGTTTAAAATTTCTAAAACAAACTTTGTTTACAAGAGAACTAAACAGGATACCTGACATTGTGTAATGTTTGTCTTTAGCCTAACTGCTTATCCGTTTATTTCCACTACATGGCTGTGTTCTTGGATGAGGTCAAATCATGTAATATTGCTACTCCTTTCACCAAGACAGACTTAACTCATCACAGTGAGTGACAGACTCCAAACCACCTCAATCAACAACACAGCCAAGAAGTTCCAGCTTTTTTTTATACTTATACAACATGGCAGCTAAAACTGAAGTGTTCTTCCTGAGCAGGTATGCATTACCAACCCAAGTTACCAATGTTAATTTGCTAAGTTAAACCTCAAATCATTAATTTCTCAATCAGTTTGTCTCAATTCACAGTTTCTTGGTCTAGTTTAAGTCTTGTCCTTGATGTTGCACCTTACTATTGATAGCCCACTGGTGCTAATGACACTACACTTTAATAATGTAGAGATATTTGTTTTTGTTTTTTGTTGCTGATGTGGGTGGGGTGGGTTGTTAGTGGTCTGTTGTCTGTTGTCTATCGTCTGCCTATCTGATGAGCTGTATGGTGCAAGATGAATTTCCAAAAGGATCAATAAATGTCTATCTATGAGGTACATTCTGTAACTTGTCTACTCTAAAAATAAGTTACATTAGACATTGATGATTAGTATGTTGTACAGTAGCCTACATACTGTATAAAAGTAGTATGTACTGTAGTATGAATTTGGGACACAGCTTATGAGTGTCAAAGTAAAAGACAAAAGCACTGGCATGTTAGAGCAGAAAACAGAAATAATAAAATAATTGGTGTTGTGCAAGAGACATTGCAGCCAAAAAGCTACATTGTTGTGAACTCAATGTCAGTGATGCGTCAATGTAACTGACAAGGGGAGGTGCATGATGATTTGGTTTAAATGATTTTTGGCTGGTAAAATGTATGAAGTGTTGGTGGGTGACTAAATTTAGAAACCTGGTGGAGATGTTGGCAGTTGGATCAAATTGATTTCGCACACTAAACTGAATGAAATCTACAAAACAAGATGCATTTTGGTTACGTCAAAAATATGCTGCGTTTCCATCCAAATGTCAAGCAAACTTTATGTAAACTTAAAAAAAAAATACAAATCTTTAAAAAAATAAAATTATCAAAATGATCAGCTAACTGAAGCACAATGACAGGGGTCTAAACTGTCCAAAAATAAGCGATTAGCCAAAAGATGTGCATGACCAGTTAATGATCCAGTAGAAGATAAACAAAGCAGAGAGCATAACAGAGGTGCATAGCATAGCAGGTGACAACTAGAGAAACAGGGACATGGGAATACACAGTGATCATCCAGCAAGGCGAGAGAGAGAGAGAGAGAGAGAGAGAGAGAGAGAGAGAGAGAGAGAGAGAGAGAGAGAGAGAGAGAGAGAATAAGCTAGGCTAAGTCTAAATTAAGATGTTAGATGCTGGCTTTCCAATAGGACCTTGACATAGCGGTTGACCTACTCATGACAGGATCCCAGTGCCACGGATTTGGAATTCTATTAGTATTACCAGCTGTAGGGGAGGGGGAAAAATGTCATGCAGTCATCAGGAAGAGGCCAATCCATAGCTTCTATCCATCAGCCAATTACTGGTGCTAAAGTGGAATTAGATAGGTATTGACAATGAGAGGAGGTGGAGGAAGATTAGGAAGGAAGATGGAAAGAGTAGAGGAAGGAGGAGAGCAGAGGAGAGAAGAAGAGAAGGTGGGAAGAGATGAGAGAAGTGAAGTGGGGAAAAAAGAATGGGAAAGATTTGCAAGAAAGTAGAGAAAGGGGAGAAGAAGTGCATGAGATAAGATAAGAACTGCAAGAAAGGAAGAGGAGAGTGTTGCGACAGGAAGTGTAATCTTGGCTGAAGTAGAGTGGCAGGCTAGTAAACGCTAGGAGCAAATGCTAAAATGTTAGGGGAATGATTATTGTGTAAAATAATGCAAACTTTTAGAAATTCATTTCAGTTTCTACAGTGAAAGGTACTGAGGTACTGAAGACTTTTTCTTATCCCTTTTATACAATATGATAAAAAACGTCATGGTTTCAGGTTATTAAAAAAGTAATATCGTCTCACTTTAATATTTCTTTACATGAAAAAAAATCAAAAAGAACATTGAAAATAAATAGAATTTACAAAAAGTGGTGATTCTGACACACCAAAGACCGATGGGACAATCGATCCTTGATCACTGTTTAGCAATGATCACTGTTTGTTTTCACCTTGGGATTCATCAAGTGTTGGGTGGAGTCTTTTTGGGCTACATAACAAAAACATAATACCATCAGGGAGTGCTGGTGGTCGATAACCATCACATCTGAACCAGCTGCAAAAAACAGCCTCCGGAGTCAACACTTAAGCAGAGGTATAAGGGTTGTGACAATGAGAAAAATAAAATGAACACAGCGAAGAAAAGGTAAAAGTGAGAAGAGAGACGGAGGAAAGAGTAGGGGAGGGAAAAGAGATGGAAGAGACAGGGAGAAAGAGAGAGAGAATATAAACTGTAATGAATTTATGCCTGGCTGGCAGATCTTTATAAGTTATTGGAAAAATAGCTGGGGCGGCGTATTGACACAGCTGGGCCTGAGATCAATACATTGAGAATGGGCAATACATTTTAATTTAAAACTGTTCAAACTTTAGCAGCAAATCCATGCGGCTCAGCGCAGCCTCTTGCCCCATCCGAGCTCACAGATACTTACACATATTCTCACACTTACACACACACACACACACACACACACACACACACACACACACACACACACACACACACACACACACACACACACACAAAGTGTTTGGTTGAGAAAGATAGCAACTCAATCTGGTTGATCACAGTAAGCAAGCACACACACACACACACACACACACACACACACACACACACACACACACACACACACACACACACACACACACACACACACAGTGATTATAATAATTTCTTCAACTCCTCTCCTTTTAACATTTATTAACTTTAACATACATTAATTTTAACAAATTTTAACACTTTTAATCATGAGTACAATATGGGCCTCCCTGTCACAGTTTCAAATGGGTGCAGTATACACACAAAGACTTGGATGAATGCTTAAAGTATAATGGAAAGTCAAGAGGTAAAGTACATTTTAAAAAGTTCAGTGCACAGGTACAAGAAACAATATCATGAAAACAAACAAAAACAAATTTCTTTTGTTGTAGTAGTTAGACAACTACAAATGTCTTACCAGTGTTACTTTGTTCTGTACTTTGTGTAGTAAAAACATCAAATGAAATGCTGAAAAAAAGTTTATCAAATTAAATCTAAATTTCCCATGTGTCCTGTACTCTGTGTTAGTCATGCATGCTGGTGAGGGTGTCCATGTCTGTGTCCATGTGTGTACTTGTGTGCAAACATTTGCATGTATTATGAGTTATTTTTAGATAGACCAATAGCATCTGTAATTAAAGGACCAGTTTTACCGAGGGATGAGTAGGAGGGCACTTTCGACATCTGTTTTCATCCTGCTCAATTAGCATAATTAATTAACGTTAATCAATCCAAACAAATTATTTTTTAACACCTAGAATAAATCACAGCACATCTCTCATTTCTCAGCACTGACTGATCCAGTACTCTGCAAAGCATTCATTGATCACCCAACAAATGAGACAATGCGGGGTGATGAGGCTTATTGTATTGTATTCCTATTGTATTCTGCTGTCTGAATTCTTACACCATCCATCATTACCCTGCCACAAACAGATAGATTGGGATTAGAGACATTGTAAAATAAATATAGACAAAGTTCATAAATAGCCGGACAGTGAGAAAGGAGGAAAAACTTAAAACTTAAAGTTTATCTAGAATTTTTCATTTTATGGAAGGACAACGTGCTTCAGAGAATAGCAAAGAACCTATACAGAGACATAAGAAATGTGCTAACAATAATAAATAAAAAGAAATAAATAATTAAAAAGCAAATCAAACATTGTAGAAAACAAAGGAATGTTCTCAATCTGCTTTGAAATGATGTTAACAATGTGACACATCAAATGGAATCTGTTAAATGTAAAGTATTCCAGTAGCAAGAACAATAAAAGCTAAAAGCAGCTTCACCAACTTTAGATTGACCTCTGAAACAACAAAAAGGCTTTTACGAGACAGTGGTGGAAAGTATCCGAGTACATCAACTTGCATACAATCTTCTATCATGTTCAACATTTCTGCATTTTTTAATTTTTCACCGTTTTTCTTTGTGCATGAATTAACGCAATGGTGAAATGTTCGTTATTGTAATGGAGGAGATGGAGCTGTGGTTGGTTTGCATATTTGCAGAAATTACATAATTGTTTCATTCTTCATTGTTTCCCAATCATAAGTTAATTTATGTGATTGATATTAGGGTTTGATTATACTGTATGGTGTCTGTGTTGCAACTGCTAATGCAAGTTGAGTGTAACAAGGGAATGAGGGTCAGGTTGGTGGTATAGGAAACACAATGTCACAATACAGGGCCAACGGCAGGTGTCACCGAATTGCTTAGTCTCTGGCATGCTGCGTTCACACACGTGCAAAAATATCATTAGCAATTATCTTCTGCCTCCTGTTGTGCAAACCAAGAGGCAAAACAAATTGTGTGGATTTTTTCACCCGGGTGAAAAGTGCAGTGTTTAACCCATCCACCACCCCAAACAACCTCCTTATGCGGATTTTCAGGCTTTTCATACTTCTAACTACATCATCTTCTCATTGACTTTACACTGGCATTGTTTTCCGTGATGGCCACTTGGACTTATCACACATTCCGTGACACCACCACGTAATGCGGTGTTAACAGTTTGTGATCATTTCACAGAATTCTGTGGAAACATGCTGATTTTAACTTTGGTGAACTTTGATCGTTGATGACATAGCACAAATACTGCCTTGGCAGGCGATTCACTCGCCTGCATTAACTAATGTGTGACTGCAGCTTAAGACTGTTCAAATTGGAAATGTGCGCATGGAATGCAGCTGACTGTCATTACACAGCACAGTATAACAAGACTTGCTCAGTTGAAATAATACTGAAGTGTGGGGTAATTTTCAGAAGCAAATGTCTTATTCTCCTGCTAGGTAAATCCTGCTTTTGATTATATACTTTAATGGAAACTAGGGTAAAACAATGTCATTAGTGAGAAAATAATCTGATATGAAAAGCCCTTACTATGTGCAAAGTGTACACTTTACACTTTAGGAACTCAGCAGTATTGCTTTACCTGAAGTTGTGACCTTGTATGAGTATGACGTTGATGTTAATATTAATATAAAGAAAATGATGTTGCTTGCAGGTGTAATTTATGGAAGCTAAAATAGACTGATACATTTTGGGTGAGTCAAATATAAGGGAAAGGGAAGGAGAATGCTGATTCTTCATGGACTTAGTCTGATATCTTAATTAAATTACTAACCCTACAAATAAATCATTGTCTTTTTCCTTCTTTTCTTGTTTTTAGCACTGCAGTATTGAAATGGAGTTTGAAATCTTGTACCAACTGAGGAGACTAACACACACGCACGCACGCACGCACGCACGCACGCACGCACGCACGCACGCACGCACGCACACACACAGACACACAGACACACAAATACACAGACACACAAATACACCTCTAATATTATTATATTGCTGTTAGGTTTTCAGTGGTGTGGGTTAATCAGAAAGCCAGGAGGAAGGGTGCTATCTACTCACCACACTGCCACATTTATCGATTCAATTTACACACACACACACACACACACACACACACACACACACACACACACACACACACACACACACACACACACACACAAATTGACAACCATTTTCACCACAAGAACAGGCACCCATAACAACCCTTTAACTATTCTATTGGCCCCAAATAGATTTTCCCATTTTACGCTGTAGAGGCAGGAGAAACACTGGAGCAGAACTGAAAGTGATATAAATGTATCAAAAAACAGATGAACAAACATTGGGGAAAGATTTATTACTAGGGATTTTAATAAAAATAGGAGGCTCATGAATTGATTTTGGTTTAAGGGAGGGTGTTATAAGGAACAATTTATTGAGATGGTCCAGGTAAGATGCATTATTTTCCAATTGTTATCCGGCTTAACTGTTTAAGGGGCTGATTTGTGTTGTGTATTGCATTTTATGGGGAAGAAGGAAAGGGGAACTTTCGATGATTTAGGTCGGATGTATTAATCAAAGGCAGCCGGTGTGAACCATAGATCGCCAGGAAAAGGAGGTACAGGTGACAGCTCATTTAGCTAAAGAATGTTTTGGAGCTGCACATCACCGCTTCTCAATTCCCCTTTCTTCTTCACAATTTTGCCTTCCCCTCTCTTTCTCCCTCTCTCTTTCTCTCTCCATCTCACTATTTTTCTTGCCTCATCATCTAAGTCCTTTTCCCTTCTTTTCTTGCTATCGTTCTATATCCGTGCCTCTTCTCTACAGTTCGGTGCACACTTGGTTTTAATTTTATGAGGCTGAGAGTAGCTTTTAACCATCCATGCGGCAAATAAACGGGGGATTAGGAGTATTTAGTGTTTTCCTCCTCCCTAAAAGCCTCATACTTCCTCAGTGCTCAATGACCTTTGCTGCTGCCTCTGACATGTGAAGAGACAAGCCCATCATCATCATCAGGTTTATACATTCACTCTGCTATCAGTTGGTATTGTAATGCCTGTAAATGATGTACTGTTTGCCTTAGTGCCAACTGCTTTGGTTTCTGCTCTGTCTAGGTCATGGTTAAACTATCTTTGTCTTGGTCTCTTGAGGTGTTTTGTTGTTTTTGTCTTTTCTTTCTTTGTGACTTGGTTGGTTTGAATCCCTTGGTTCACTAGCATGGACCACGCCACAACCATGTGTTAGTTAAAGATTTAATGAACAATATGAATGTGCAGATGAACATTATGAATGTGCAAAATTGATGTGGATGTCGTCCGATGGCTGGTCTGGGAGGATGTATGATGACCAGGTGGAAGGGACGCAGGGTGGGGGATCCGTCTCATAAGCAGTTTTCGCCCGAATAGTCTACATACCCTCAGACGGTACCTAGAAGAGACATGAGAGAGATGGGCAGCAGGAAGGGAAGAGGGGTAAGATGGATGAAGGAGAGGGAAAGGGAGGGTGGGTCAAGCAATCAGAGACACAAGCATGGCTGTGCATGCGCACGGTATATGTAGTTTTGTCTGGTGATTAGAGGTGTGGTTTAGGCGTGGCCCTGCTCCCGAACCTTAGTTAACAAATTAACTCCATTTCACTAGCATGGACCACGCCACAACCATGTGTTAGTTAAAGATTTAATGAACAATATGAATGTGCAGATGAACATTATGAATGTGCAAAATTGATGTGGATGTCGTCCAATGGCTGGTCTGGGAGGATGTATGATGACCGGGTGGAAGAGACTCAGGGTGGGGGATCCGTTTCATAAGCAGTTTTTGCCCGAATAGTCTACAGACCCCCAAAAGTGTCAGATTGTGTAGAACTGAGTTGTGCGTGGGCTTGACTGAATATCAGTATGCCTGGGATGACCAGCGGCCTAGGACCTGAATGGTTTCTGGCAACTGTGGATGCTGCGCCAATGCGGAAAGAGTGGCTGGAATAATGTTTGGGTGATGTGGCTGAAATGCAGAGAATGCTGTTCAGCGGTTTCTGAAAACAGAGTCAAGTGGCCATTTTGAAATAGTGAAAAGTGGGCGTTGTAGAGATGCCTTGGCGGCGTACCTGGAGCCGATATATTTGATTAGTAGCTCGTAGGGTTGAAGTAGGAGCGGAGGTGGAAGACAATGGGAAGGAAACTAAGTGTGAATATGAGAGAGTTTGAGGTGTGGATGGTGATGTCTGAGAAACCGGGGATGATGAGAAGGATTATAGACGGATGAAGTCAAAAGCTGTAAAAGCGTTGAATGGAATGAGCATGGGTGATGAAATTGCGGCTGGACGTAACGTCCAGAGAGGGGAACGGAAGCCGGTATGTGGCTTGATGCCTTAAAGCAATTCCAGCCAGTTAAGTAGGCTGAGAGAGTGCTGGGCAAGACTGCTGATGATGGCGTCTTGTGATGCGTAAGAAGTTTCTAGGCTGGTGTGTTAGTTGAACGTTGTGGCTAAAAGGTGGCACTGGTGTGGGGTGAATGTCTGATTCTGGAGCCGAGTGTCTGAATTTCTTTATGTAAGATGTCTGCTGTGTTTGAGTAATTGAGTATGGACTATAGTTAATTTGTTATGGTCTTCATCTGTACCTTGAAATAAATACAACTGTTAAGAAATACAGATTATATTTGACAAATATAAATAATGTAGTAATATATAAAATGGGAAGAAAAGCAACATAAGTAGGCTACTTTGCAAAGTGCAATCATGGGACCTTTTGTGTTGGATACCCCTGCCCTCTAGTCTAATCCACAACACACACACACACACACACACACACACACACACACACACACACACACACACACACAGGCTATTTGGCCAGGCCAGTCACCTGTGGCCAGGCTTTGATTTGAAAGTTAGATTGCTTCTGTGATGAATAAGTCTTTTGTAGGTGTGTGAGCAAAGTGAGAGTGTAATGGACTATATGACTCTATTACAGTTATCTGAAAACACTAAGTTCACTATTAGTTTTCTGTAGTTACGTAAAGAAAAGATGGGGAATACAATATAAAAGTTGGAGTTGTGTCAATGAAATTACTATGAAGTAAATTTGTAAGGAACAGTTTGTTTTTATTTAATGACTTTTTTACCTGCAAAACAAATTTAAAAGGCATATTACAATAAGTAATGATTTAGTTATTTTATTTGGAGTAATCTAGTAGTCTACCTTTACATTTAAAAAAAATACTTTATGGTAAATGAGAGTGGAAAAACAAATCTATCAGTGGGGATAATGGACAAAGGCCAAACCCAGTCAAAGTTTTTTGTACACACACAGCAAACCACAAATGCAAGTGTGTTGATGCGTGTTATAGAGTGGTCACTGGCAATAAGTACTTCCCATTTAAAGCATGGCCTGAGTCAAGTGCAGACTATGTAAAATCCAGCATCATGTGACCACCAAAGTTCAATATGTACTGTCTCATAAAATAAACACAATGAAAGAAATCCTAAATTAAACTGACTGTAATTACTAGGCACACTTACCTGACATAATGTACAGGTATTTGACACATCCAACATCCAAGGATTACACCATTTTTGATGCTCTTCAAGTTTATCCCTCCTCATGGATTAAAAGTATTTTTCATGTTTATGTGTAGTATGAAAAGTAAGCTACTGTTAGCTTTGTGTGCCGGACACTGGGCGAGTATATTTCAATCAGGAGAAACTTTGATGCAGATATGCAAAGATGAA
>JABXJD010000012.1:5922500-5957500 GCA_013375575.1 Percina caprodes | reverse complement strand
TATGGAGAGATGGAGCGAGAGAGAAAGAGAGGAAGAAAGAGGCCATACATAGGTAATCCTGGATACGGAATCCTAGCTGAGCAACAAAACATTTTTGATTGAGAAGAGACAGAGGATGGTGATGGAAAGAAAAGAAAGCAGAAAAGGGGAGAGAGCAACTACATTGGAAGAGAGACAAAAGGGGAGGTACTTGATGGAAGAGTGTATTACAAGAGTAGAGGGACAGGGAGAGGATGATGGTCTGGTTGGGTCTGGAAGTGGGTCATTAGACAGTGTGTAAACAGCATGTCTTTTATGAAGTGCTCTCAATCGCCTTTTTGTGTTGTTCTCTCGCAGATACACTATTGGTGACACCTAATCAGTGTTGTGGCAGGACAAATAGCTTCCAGCTGTCCTTACAGTCTTGTCAAAAACAACACTTGCCTCAAAATCTCTCTCACTCACAGTCGCTGTTCATACCGTCTTGTCACAACAACATTTCTCCAGTAATTACCAGGGTGGCCGCCCTCCTGCTGCCCCTCGATGGATAGGCTGAGGCACCATGGGTTTGCCCCTCCAGCCATAACTCTACCTAGGATGCCTGGCTACTGCTCTTCACCACTGTGGTGTTCCTCAGACAGCAAATTAGCCTGAGAGAAAGACAGAAAGACAGAAAAAGATACTTAAACAAGCCCACTGCCTGACTCACAGAGAGGCAGGAATGCCAGTACACAGACATGAAAGAGCATGGAGACAAATACTCACATGCTCATTCACTTTCACTATTTGTCGTTTGCCTGTCTCTAAGGAGTAATTTATAATACAGACAATCTTTTCCTCTGACCATTGGCCAGACAGATGTCTTTTCTTGCACAGATACACAAGTGCACACACCCTGCTGGTGATCATTTTGACAAGCAAAAATGGCTGAAGAGGAATGGGTGAATGACAAGGAGGGGAAATAAGAAAGGAAGAGTGGGGAGAAACGAACTGATAACTGTATGATGAAGGGTGATAACGTCAGGAAAGGGAGGAAATGATGGGATGGATGGAAGAAAGGCAGCCTGCAGATCAATACTCAGATCCACAATCTGCATTAAAAGAGAAGGCTTGGAAGAATTTTCGTTTCTGGGATTTTTTTTTTCCTCACAATAAAAGGCAAACATCAATATTATTTTTTATTTAAATACAATCAAACAAAAACAAAAAGGCTGATGGTGCAAATTAGGACTTCATCCTGACTGGGTACATAAGCTAAGCAGATGCTCACAGAAAATTCCAATATAAAAGTATGATAGACAGTTATGGACGCTTATATCAGCAAAAGGAAGAGGCTTTTCAAATTGTCTGTTTTTTGTTTTGTTTTTGTTTTTGAACAAAAAGGTCAATAAAGTAAGCACTATTCATTAAAATCATAGACCGTTAATATTAATACAGTCTATGATTAAAATCCTTCGTTTTAGAAGCTTTGAAGAAGATTTGATCTCCACCTACTTTGGCAACTGCAGTGTTGCCAAGACAACAGGTAAACTGTCGCCTAAGGAAACATGGCGGAGCTGCTGAAAATAAAAAGTGAAGTTGAAGAATTCAAAAAGGAATACTTCTACAGAAACAGGTATTTTTCACATGAATACGTATCTATATTAAGATAAAGACCATTGTGGCTGTTTAGCAGTTGAAGCCAAACCCTTAACGCTACACCAATTAGCGTAACCCAAAATGTCAAAATTTCCCCCTAATAACTAGGATGTCATGTTTGTACAAAGCGTTAGCTAGCTAGATAACTGTCATTGTTTTGACGCTATACTAACCATCAAACAGCCGTTGCACGATTCTTTAACGTTAGCCAATTAATTACGGTTTAATAATATATAACGTTATATTGTCTCTTTTATGCAATGTCAGTGGTGCCATGACGAAAGAAATTAAAATATCTGAAGCACAGCTTAGCTACGACACATGGAACCCACAACAAAGGCTATGTACTTGCAAGTGCACATATTGTACTACTTGTATGGCATATTAATGGGCGTATACATATGGGATAATGTAGCTAGCTCGCTAACGTTACAGGAAAGTGCATGTGTCTCTGTGTGTGCTTTAGCCAAGCTGAGGAGAACAGACAGAGGGAATACCAGGCCGCCAACCGGATTCAGAGCTGGTTCAGAGCCTCCAAGGTGCGGGCTTACCTCAGGTATAGTGTGTGCGGCCTTACCTCAAGCATGGTGTGTATGTGTACTATGTGCGGTGAATGTGTTAGTCCAATTTGAATCTTTAAACCAGAGATTTTTGGTAGGCTACTCCTTCATATGCCATAGGCAAAAAAGAATATAAGCTTTAATATTTTATATACCAATTTAAGGTTTGCTTTACCCCTCAGGGGCTGAAAAACATTCAGACAGGACAAGAGTTAATTTTAAGGGAAACCCTGATAGTAGATTACTCTCATAATTATCCCACTTCTAGAGCTTTGCAAATGGCCTGGAGAAATAAATGTCGCTTGTACTCCATGCTCCTTTCACGCACAGAAAAATGAATGTCCCTATGTCTGTGCTTGTTCCTATACTGTGACCCCAGCACCATTCTGCAGGGTCAGCAGACAAACTTCCAGACAGTAGGTTAATTCAGATTACTTTAGTTAATTGATCAATGCATTAAGTGGATAATTAGCAACAATTTTAGCTGCCTAAGTGCAACTCCGGGGTTGTGCTATCCCCGCTATAAGCATTGATTTTCTGGGCATATGAATGGCCTTTTGGAAATTGATGGCCTCATTGGAGGCAGAGAATCGTAGTGGACTTGCATTTAGAGTATGTTTGAAGATGAATACAAATGTGTGCCGCCGACTAAAGGGGGTGAAAGGCTCATCAGACATGATCGAAAAGCCTGGAAGAGTAGAAATGTTGTGTGTGTGTGTGTGTGTGTGTGTGTGTGTGTGTGTGTGTGTATAAACTTGTGAAAGTGTGTGTTTGTAAGTGTAATGTTGCCTTGACCTTTTAATTGAAGACCTTTACAAACTAAAATTTGTATGCAGAAAACAAAAGCGCTATTTTCCTTATTGTTTTTCAGGAGAAAAAAACTAGAATTCTAGAAAACTAGATCACAGTTTATTAAAGCAGCAGTGATTTTAGGGTATTTTGTGATTTATTTAATTAAATTGTATTATATACAGGAATGCAAATGTTTGTAGCTTTTATTAATTTTTTTGTTGCAGCACCCTTATTTCTAAGTGTATGTTTTTTGTAGTCTTTCTGAACGTAAAATAGACTAATTAAAGATCAGACTAAGAAATCCATAATTTTTTCCATGTGTATCTGAACTTTTTTTAGTGTTTTCCTTCATTTCAACTACTGAAAACTACATGTCTAATCCTCTCCTCAAATTGACATTTTTTTTTTTTTTACAGCCATCTGCACAAGAAGGCAATCATTATACAGAGGATATGGCGGGGCTTCACAGCAAGGGCACGTTTCAGACAAATGGTGAAGGTAAGCCAGCGCCTGGAACGGCTATAGATATATTGATTATGTTATGATAGCATGCATTAGAATTCAATTGCTATATTCCTAAGTCCCTGCGTCTGACCTTAAGAAATATAATTCACTCATTACACATTGGGAAATTAGCACTTAGGAAATATGATGCAATATGATAAGGAATTCCATCTATATCGCATCCTGGGATGTATATAGAAAAAATGTGGTGAGGAATAGAGAGAATGAAAGAGTAGAGGAGTTTGTGTGTGTATGTGTGTGCTTTAGTAAAACAAGGCCTCATTTTTAGCATATTGCCTCCAACTGCTTCTTAATTGAACAGATTGTTGATACCGGATCCAATACCCAGCGCTCTCACGTATAATTTTCTCCTGGATTGAGTTTTGTAAACGTATCACAACAAGCTATTTATCATGCCTGTAAATTGACTGTTTGCTAAAGCATAACTGCCAGCCACCGTTTGGGAGGCGTTCAAGAAATGGAAAAGGGGGTTTGAATGGTGGGGGTGGGGTTGAGGAGTGTTAAAATAAACGATGAAGGATGTGTCACAACACACATATGGGCTAAAAAGAGGCTGTTTGGTCTCATTTAGAAACAGACAAGCACTAATTTGAATCACTCAAAATTGCCACAGCACACTATTTTGAATTAGCCCTGAGAGATTCTATCCTTCCTCCTCTCTCTCTCTCTCTCTCTTGCTCTCTCTCTCACTGTCTGTCTTTTTCCTCTCTCACTGCTGCGGACCTTATCATGTGTAATGTGTCATGCACAAAGCCTCATCTCAAAACATCAAGCTGAATTTACAACCTCTTTTCAAGTCTTTGTCATCCTTCCCCTTCCTCTCCTCCCTCTCTTCCCTGTCATTATTAAAAAAGACGTGTTGAGATATGAATCCCTTTTATGGCCGACTCTCCAGTTTGCTCCTGAAATGTGCCCCCAGTGGTCGGCCTGCACGTTTGGTGTGCGACAGCTCATTGAGTACACCACTGAATATTCTCTGGCCTTTTGTTTGTCACTTCTGGCAGTGTTGTCATTGATTATGAAATCCAGAGGAGAGCGTTTGGCCGTCATACATCTCCATTAGCTCACTGCTTGACTACCATAGATTTTCTTGGCCCTTGTCTGTGTTAGTGTATTAAGAGAGTACCGTCCTCCCCTTGATACAAAGTCCTGCTAACTCTCTCTCTCTCTCTCTCTCTCTCTCTCTCTCTCTCTCTCTCTCTCTCTCTCTCTCTCTCCATTCCCCCGACTTCTTCTCTTGTTCCTCTTGTCTCTTTTGCTTTCCCTTTCTCCTTTTCTGCCCCCTTCCCTCCTCCCTCCCCATTACATAGGCCCTATCTGGGCTGCCTTTGTGCAATGTATTATGTATAAAGAGCTCTTTATCTTTGACGCCTGCTGTTGACAGATCAGAGGACTGGGAGACAAGATGTAACACCATCTTTCCCTTTGTGTTCACAGGCGGCATATTTTATCATGAAGATGAATTTCTACGAGGAGATGGCGGTCAGGGTAAATATCACCACAGTGTCTTGTTTTAGCAAATGGAGTGTCCGGGTGGGGGGGACAATCTGTTTCTTTGTGTGTGCTGTGAATGGGAGGCCCATGAAAAGCAGCCTGTAAGCACTTCATCACACCTCTTAATTGCAAAAATTGTCCATCATAGCTAATTTTTAAATCTTCCATGCAGTTTTTTTTTCTTACTTTTTAACATCTGGCATTGTGTTGACATCCCTGTACAATTTAGTTTTATACATCATTTAGGCCTTAGAATCAGGTATAATACACAGAAAAGAAAATCCAAATGATGCTATTTCAAAATGTTTTATCGTAATTTATGTCTTGACTCATAAGACATTAGTCCATGTACACTGACAACATTGTCAACTTCATTGTCCACAATTTCATCTGGCTTCTATTTCAGTTTTAGGAATACTGTTTTTATTTATTTTTTTATTTTATTTTTTTCTCTGTGCCCATGACCATCCAAATGTTCCCCCAGCAGATACTACTGTTCTCATAAATCATAAAACCGTGGCTGTGACTGACGCTTTGGCACTTTTACACAAGGATATTGCACAGAAATCTTATATGTTTACAATTCCATATAGCCTACTCGTTTGGCCAACTGTTTCGCTCTGCCTAAACCATTAAAAGGTTTTATAGGCCAACAAAAAAATCCACTAGTGTTTATTAAAGAGGGTGTGTCGCAGTCCAGCTGGAATAAGATGGTTGCAGTATTGGTGGAAAAGCCTGGAAATTGAAAGCATTACATTTTACACCTAATAGAAATCCAAACAAATAAAGCTGACCACCCTGTCGTTTCTATAAATGTCACATAATAGGAGAGATCCAGGAGTAGTGTTTGACCCAGCTGTTTTAGGTCACAGGGCAAAAGGTTAGGGTTGATGTCACCATGTAGAGCAGAGCAAGAGCTTCAGACGTTAAAGAAAATAGGCCTTTATTACCCATATAAAATAACCATGGTTTCCTAAAGGAAGCAATAGGAATTTTAATGGAGAATAAAATATATGTGAATAAGGCAGCAAAGTGACTCAGTGGTTAGCAATTCAAGAAGGTACTGGGTTTGAACCCAACACAGGCCATTTTATTGTGTGTGTGTGTCTGTCTGGGTTTTCTCTGGGTGCTCCACTTTTTTCCCACCATAAAAGACATACATGAAGGTATTAGGAACACGCCTGCCACTACCCTTGACTAAGGCTTTGGCCTCAGCAGTAAAGTTGGTCCCTGAGCACTGCACTGTGTACTCCTAAAGATATGTCATGGCTAATGTGTAAGTTAATACTTAAAGTAAAAAAATCATTTTAACTACATTATAATAAAAGGCTATGGCAAATATATGTAGCACGTAGACCTGTTCTTATTCATTATGCCACCTGTTGCTATGTATGCCAGACTTAAAGAGAAAGTATGTTAGTATTTTTTAGATTGCTTATATCATGCAAAATACTGTCAGGACTGTGAGTGCTTAGCTTCTGATACATTAAATGTTTTGACAGAATGAAGCAATAGTCTTTGTTCATGTGTATAAATCTGGAAAAGAGAGTGAGAGGGAGCTACCTTCTGCAGAAGACAATGAGGGAAGGACATACAGTATCTACTCAAATACCATCTTTCACCAAATAAGTATTCAGTGTGTAAATAAAGATGAAAAGAAAAAGGGAGACACAAAGAGGGAAACAGTCATCTCAGAATCCCCTTGTGACACTTTCTTTTAATCAATTTTGATTCTTTTATTTTCTCTCTCCCCTCCTGTTGTCTTTATCACGGCGTGGTAGCTAACAGAGGATAATGTATTAGGGCCGTAATAGAAACCAGTGTTTACATGCCACACCTCGGATTTGTATTAGATTCAACAGCATTGATTTCACTAGTCAACAAAGGTCAGCAAGAACTCGGGAGGCGGCAATTACTTTATTTAAAATTATCTATTGACTGGCAGATCAATGCTAATTCTCATTTTGCTCTTTGTTGTTTTTTCCCCATCCTCCACTCCACCTCTTCTCTCCTCTCCCCTCTTCTCATAGTGTGATTATTCTTTTACCTGCCATTGTTTTAATCTCCTAATTAGTCTGAAGGACATCCGCCCCCTTGCTTTAAAACGGTCCACTGGTGTGTGTGTGTGCTAGCTAATCTTCAGCCTCCACAATCAATGTAGACTGATACAGTTAAATGTTTGGAGCGATGACAGCTGTCCTCCCTCTGATTGTCCCTCCATCACTACAGAGGAAAAAAAGTGCATGCATGTTATACATTGTTTAATAGTGTTCTCCCATATATGTTAATACCAACATCTACTGTATATTAGTTTTTGTTTTTTTATTTGTCCTCTGCAAGTTTATGCAATGAGAAGAAGCATTGACAAGACTGAATTTACAGTAGACAGCATATACTGTACAATGAGAAGACACATTACAATGTCTGTTGGAAGAGCAAAATTACAACAGTTCTATCGGCATGAAATAACATGCCATGATTCTGTCTGTTAAGAGCAACACTATTCAGTGTTAGTCATTAAAACAATTGCTATATGAAATAAAATTATTTCTGTCATCTTCTTAACAATTAAGCATAAGGTATGCCACACTATTAGATTTTACATACCCCATGTTGTTGGAAAACATTTGAAGAACACTTAGTATGTCATTCTTGAATCCCTCACAGATCCAGCAGAGATGGAGAGGATTCTTTGTGAGGAAGTATATTCATAACTACTACGCACGCAAGAGCTATCTGGAAGGACTTTCCAGGAAAAATGAACTTGTCAGGTAAAAAAAGAAAAGTGCTGTAAATGAGGCTCAAGAAAGAAGACAGTTTTGATATCATGGCAATTGAATGAATACTACACATATACATATATGACTACTCCATGTTCAGAAAAAATTTAGGAGCAGCACAACTCAGATTCGGGAGACCTTGATGAAGCATTTAATGAACACTCATTTGAGAAGGCAGTATAGTTTAACCACAATGTGTTATTGTGTTGTGCCGTCCCAACTCTCTGAAGTTCTTGTCTTCCTGAAGGTGTATTTAAACTCATGTTGGAGGAATTAAGTTTAGCTGAAACTTAAGGTAAACAAAGATTTTGCTGGCTCCCAGCACAGTCAAAATGTGTTATGTGTTTACTTTCTCTATGGTCTTGGCAGGATGAGAGCGCTTGAGGCAGCACTGCCTTATCATACAGCTGTTACATCTCCCGTCTTTCCATGGACACAGAGTTAAAGTAGCCTACTTCTCTGCCTGGAAAGGTTATGAGTTTATGTTGGACACTGATCTGAATAACACCTGGGTAAAACGGCCTCAACTTACATAGCATGAGTTAGTAAGCAGGAAATTCCACCACATTACACAATACGACAGTAGTACACGAAGTAAGCAAGTTGTACTCTTTTTTGGTACTATTTTGAAAGGGAAGGAAATTGTTATATACCTTACTTCACTACTTTTCCTTAATGATGACTATTATTGACTGCTCCTTAGATCTCTGCAAGGTAAATTGAGACAGCTAGCTATGCTATGTTGCTATGCTAGTTTTCTCTCACACAACTATTTTGTAGCGGCTCTGTGCAGAGTTTAGCACTACCCATGATGATTCTGATTGGTTTAAAGAAATGCCATTAATCCAGAACATGTTTCCTTCCCATCCCTGACTGCTATGTGAAGTAGTCAGACTCTCCTTCAGCGTGCTTTGGAGGAGGGTCTGGCAAAGCGAGACTACCATAAAGTGTGTGTGTGTGTGTGTGTGTGTGTGTGTGTGAAAGCTAAAGGTTTTTCATAAGATCTGTACTTGCGCGGTTGTTACCTCAGAGAAAGAGAACAGGGGAAGAGGAAAGGAAAAGTGAATGGATGAAAGACATAAAGAAATACAGAGGGAAGAAGAGAGAGAGAGAGAAGTCCTCTAGAGTGCTTGAGGCTAAGAGAGAAAGAGAGAGAAGTGAACGATGTGAAGAAATTAAAAATTAGCCTCTGACTTGAACCCCAGCTCGTGCATTAATAAAACATCCTGTGCTCTAGGGCTTACTGCTAGAGATACGCCATCTTTTATTTTTGACAAAAAAAACCCATCACGTTTAGCTAATAGTCACATTTTTAATGTTGCTAATATATTTTACCAGAAAATATCTTTAGGCTTCTGCTAAAATTAAATGTAAATTTGTTAAAGTGCTCTTTGGATCACTGACTTTCCCCCTCACGTCCCCACCAGCATTCCACCTTTCCCCCACACTCCCTGCCCCTTTTTAGAGGTAAAGGGAACAAGGCTGTCCATTAAGAGTTTTGCCACTTTAGTATTATATCACGCAAAGAGAAACACACACAAACACAGACAACTTTGTCAGATGTTTTAACACTATACCAATGACAAAAGATGCAGAACTGGTAAAACTATTCTTATAATAGTTTATCCTTTTCACTATGCCTGGCAGGAAACAGTCATAGCGACTATATACTTAAAATGAGCATTTACAGAAATCATAGAGAAAATATATTTGTAATGTGTAAAGACCAAAGATTACACAGCTTGTTATAACTTGTAATATGAAAACTGGTAAACTAAGCAACTAATTGAGGCTGGATCAGATCAGTTTGCATATTGCAGTTTATACCAGTAACAGTTTTATTTTGCAATTGTTGGACCCTGCCTAGAAAAACAAGTCTTTTAAATATTGCTATGCTGTCATGCACAATTTCCAATCCCTAAATGGTATATTTTAAAAACAATCGAATACTAAGAGTATGTATTTAGAGATTAAATTGGACTAGATTATAGAAATGTGTTAGTAAAGAATTCAAAGAGCACGAGGTGTTATGTAATTTTACTTTTGGACTGGTCTGACTGTTTCATTATCAACTGTGTGACATTCCCAGTCTCCTCATACACACACACTCACACACACACAGCCCCTCCTCCACAGTGGTTTGGGGTGTTGAGGTCATTTTCTCTCCAGTTAATCACATGTTTATTTTGTGCTGCCGGGTTCACGATCAATTAACGCCGTGCTGGAATTTATTTAAAATATCCTTTCTGTGTTAGCTGCTGAGCCCTCGGATCGCTCGCTGCCTGATCACTCACCCTGCAAAGGTCTGTTTTTTAATCCACCAGCATACTCCCTCCCTCTTGTATGTCTGTCTGTCCAGTCCGCTGCATAAATTATTCAAAGTTGGTCTAATGGTCCCCATTTAGCACAGGCTAATGATATAGGAGTAATACATAGACTGCCGTACCTCTCTCTCTTCTTTCAGACTCTGTTTTAGTCCCTCTTTCTCTCTCATGACAGATCTCTCCTGCACAAAACCATCTGTGTCATTTCATTAGGTACAGCATCCACGCTTCTTACACTACCGTCTTATATCCCCTGCCCTCATTCCGCCTCCCTCCTTCAATCTTTGCCTCTCTCTTTCAAATTTTCTTCCTCAATCTATTTTGCTCTATATCGTTCTCTCTCTTTCTCTACCACCGGTATGCTGTGCTTTAGTGTCCATCCTCATTCATCCTTCCTCTCCTTCTGCATAGCCTAATGAAGTCAGGACCTCGGCGCGGTCCCCACTCTGCCACAGTTTTCCTTGATACCCCAACAATTTATCACTTTGTCAGGAAGACACTTAAAGTTCCTGGGCTTTAATAAGGGCATGCAGTGGGACGATGGGGGCAATTAGGAAAGCGGAGCAAACCCGCTTTGCATATTTACTAAATGTGCTGGTGTCATCGCTGTTGCCACCAACACGGCCTGTTGACTGCATGAATTATTCCTCTATCTGCAATAAACAGCTGGGTAATTATTACTGCCATAATCAGATAAATAATTCTTCCTGTTGCAGCGACATGGTAAAATCTTTTAACTTATCCTAAAGAGGACAATGTAGAATTTATGGACTTGCTGTTGCTAGGCTGAGCAACACCAGTGTTTGCTTTTATTTACCTTTTTTTTTATTCTTCTATTCTGCTGCTATGCTGTCTCCCTTCTTCTCTCTACTTTTTCCTGTCTCTCTTTACTCAAGCCTTCTTCATTCCTCCCTCTCTTGTGTCCCTCTCAAGGACATTCATGAAAGGAGAGCTGCTATGGTGGAGAGAGTGCGGGCCTGCCTGCACACCAGCCCTACGATCACTCTCCACTTCTATGCGTCAGTCTTCCTTTTGCTGCTCTTTCTTTCTGATCCAGTTTGGGTGGAGACAAGTTCATTCCTTCAGTCTGATTGGATTTGTGCGTGTGTGTGTGTCTGGGTGTTGTGCTCTTCCTGCCACTTTAGGAAATTACTTTGGAGCGTAAAACAATGGAGAAAAGTATAATGTATGAAATTTTGTAAATGTTTTTTTTTTTCTTTTTGAATATTGATTGGAGATCATTTCAATGCTAGAATCATTGTTTGCTTCCATACATCGGTTATACTACTTCAGTGAATTAGTTAATCAATCAGGCAGTCACTTAAATGGAAAAGCTGTGCTATGAGAGTGTTGAAGACTCAATACATTGAGCCGGTCACTGTCTAAATTGACTGGCTGATATACCCCCTCGTTGCTAACTATTGAATCATTTAATTGGAGCAATTAAAACAGCCAATCAGGTCAAGCCTTTCATTAAATATTAAGAACCTGGCCAATTAGCTACTCTGGTGCTGCCCTGGGCGACTGCAGGTGTGGCCTGCTATCCCACAATGCCTCACTCTCTGATATCCCATCAGCCCTTTACACCCCGTTATGAACCAGGTAGTAAATAATTGAGGATGACTTGAAGAATTTAGTTGTATTATATTAGCCATTTAAATAAGTTAACAGTCCAGGGTGAAAATGTACATTTATGTTTTGCTTTTCAACCTTCTCACTCAAGAGAGATACAATTATGACTTTATCTACATTAAACACAATATAGTTCTTTCTTTCTTTCTTTCTTTCTTTCTTTCTTTCTTTCTTTCTTTCTTTCTTTCTTTCTTTCTTTCTTTCTTTCTTTCTTTCTTTCTTTCTTTCTTTCTTTCTTTCTTCACTTTCACTCAGTCAAATACACATACACACACTCAGGGCATGTGCTGCGTGCCGAACAAGGCTAATGAGGGTTGTATGTTGTGGCGGCTGGTTGGGTCGACACAGATCGAGGTGCCTTCAGCCGTTACAAATCTGTTTGGCTTTTGTCCACTACACAGCAATTAATAACACTGGGGCTGGGGGCAGGGAAGCAAAGGTCACCCATTCAGCCTCTGACAAACACGCTCACACACACACACACACACACACACACACACACACACACACACACACACACACACCAGGACACAGAGGTAGGTGAACACATAATATGAGCATTGATACACACATGCTATGATGTAGTCTCCGTTAAATACTAACAGCTCAGACACAAGCAGACACATGAGAACAGGTCCTGACCCCCGAAAACATTGCCGGCCTGTTTTTAAGGTTTAAAAATGCATGAACAAACAGAAATACACACATATACTGTAAACATAAACATGCACCAATTGGGTTGTGAACCAGACTGTCCAACAATAAACCAAAACTTTATATTTTACATTAATAAGTAAATTCCCTGTTAGCCAAGTGGTCAAATTGAGGCCAAGCAACCTCTATATATATACACACACACACACACACACACACACAGAGTGCTCTGCATATTTCATTTATTTTGTAATTTAATCTGGTGCTGAGGAAGGACTGAGAATGCAAAGGCAACAGGAACGGTGTTGTGATTTCTTTTTAAATGTCAGTAGCCACAGACACACTATGAATATTCTGATTCCTCTGTGAAGGCTTGTAATTGAAAACAGAAGTTATGCAGAGAAATAAATGATAGAGAAGAAGGAGAGAAAAAAGGAGGGATAGAATAAAAGACGAAGGATTGTTGATGAGCTATGGCTAAAGTTATTGGTATTGCACTAGCGGAATTAGATTGGCTTTACTTTTGGCTTTGTGCTTTGTGACCGTGTGTTTTAGTAATTGTTTCCAATTCCCTTTTTAAGTTATCACCCCTTTGTAACAATATGGCTGTGTGATTGCGAAATGAAATTGCTGTGTATGGGCTTTTAATGTATCCCATTTAGCCAGCTTCGCTTAACAGATGTTACAGATAGACCTGTCCAGGCTGCGGTGATGAAATATATCCATCATCTCCCACTTATAGCCTCTTGTGCTCTCACTTTGCTGTTTTCCTTCCAAGCTGTCTTATTCTCCTGTTTTTCTCTCCTAGCTTCTGTCTTTCCATGTCTATCCCAGTCTCTCTCGTATCATTAGGCGTTTTTTTTTTTACTAATCTGAAAGACACTTCAGGGAATTGTCAGCTTTACAACACAAAAGATATAAGGTCAACTTAATCTCCAGATAATGTGTAATGTAAGAGGTAAAGTATCAAAACAAAAGATATCATTAAAACATTAGTCGCTTTTAATTGTTATTGCAAATAGCGTTGAGTGAAATAAAATGTATGAGCAGTATCCAGCCAGTCATTGTCATTTAGCAAACATGCAAACGTGTGTGAGTATGATTAACTATTGGTCCTGTAGAATTAAGACCATTTATAGAGCCACACAATTAAATCTAAGATATTAGTGTAAACTGCTCGCCCTGTCATATGTAAATAGATTACATTTTATTATCTATTATTTTTTATTTTATTACTTTTATCTTTATATTTGGTACTTCATATTTTTATTGTGCTTTTATTTATTCTGCATTATCTTTTTGTACAGCACTTTGGAAACCTTGTTTTTGTTCAAATTGTGCTATGTAAATAAAGTGGATTGGATTGGAAATGTAAGTTTAGAATTTGAATTGCAAAAATATTTGTAAATGCTGTGTGGGCCCTGTAGGATGGAGCTGGCAGAACTTGAGGAACTACAGAAGAGAGAGAGAGACTGTGTGGAGATGGTCAAAGAGCAGACAGCCAAGGTCTACCAAGCACACCGGTTACACCACCTCCTCAGCACCAAGCAGGTTGGTCTACAGGAACACATATTCAGACTAATATTTGACCTGATTTTAATCTGACATTAAAACATTGTTTTTATGCTTTCACACAAAAAACATTCAATAACCACATTCACCAAAATCCAGGAACTCTTTTCTTATTCATACTCCACCACCTGCAATACACTGTATATCTGCAGCACATTGTTCAAATGCTAACTAAAAACATTGTTCCATACATACACATTTTAGCTGAAACATAAGTCATAAGATGATGACAACTTGTGGCCAAATGCAGGAGAGAGGGAGAACTAGAACCCCCAGTACTGTACAGTATGAGTTACTATACATGTTGATGTTTTTTTGTAATTATTATTGCATCCCTGGAATTTCAGGAATACATTTTATTATTATTTTTCAAGTAAATTATTAAACTACATGCACATATACAAAAGAGGATTTTAAAGCAAATTTCAGATTTATTGTTGTTACAAACACTTTAGTACAGTCCAAATGAAATGTGTCATTCTTATTCTATAATAAAATACTAATATATGTGAACAATAATTTAAACTTGAATGAGGCTCATTTGCATAGAAAGGGACACATTTTAGAGTGACGCAGAGATCGAAAATTGGCTGATGGTATGCTACTGTGGTACTGTGAGGAATAAGTTGATCACCTGGCGGCACTCACCGCTCACTACAGCAAAATGTGCTGCTAATGTGCTGGTCGTTGGCGTTCCACCGGCACACCATTTAACGGCAGATGGAAGTGGTGGGCAAATGTCAGTGACAGTAAAGTAATTTCATATATTCTTGCCGATACCCAAAGTTAATATTAGATCTAGCCTTTTTATGCCAAATTTATACATATTACATAATTGAAATACTTGTAAATAGCACAGGAGCAACAAGTCAATATTTGCTTGACAGTTACTGTTTTCATGTTTTCCGCTTCCCATTTAGCGAAGCTGGCTAGGCTACATTAAAAACAGTAGTGATAGCAGTTAAATGAATGTGGTCTGTTTTGTGAAGGAGTGGTAGTGAAGGTGGTTCAGCTAATGATCTTTTAAAGTCAGTGGTTCAGATGACATCATGCGTCTGATTGAATTGTGTCTACATAATGATATATACATTTTGTGAAAACTAGTTATTTAATGTCACTTTTAAGTAGTAATTCAAAATGCCCTTTCCTTTCAATTGGCAGGGAATTATTTTATTTTAGAATTATCATATATCTACAGTAGGTTGTTATAAACTAAATTATAATTGTACTTATAATACGTAGTTCATTATTTATTAAAAATTCCAATAAGGGTAGAAATTGTATTGTAAATGAAGTTAGTAATGGTATTGTAATAATGTAGTTAAAAAAACAACCATAGTGACCTTAACTAAGATTCCAGGCATGAATGTGAAGCCAAATCAGAAAATACGCTGTTAACCTATTTACACTTAAAACAAATGTGTTGTTATCTGGATGTTGTTGTGGCTGTCTGAAATGTATGTCAAAGAGAATATACAGGCAACATCAGCAACTCACAAGAAACTTTGTTCTAAGAAGCACACTCATAGCCATACCCACATATGCACATGCACAGCTAAACAACCAGAGACTCACATAGGCAATGGGGCAAGAGTTACAGATAGGGAGCTCCTTCCAAAACAGGCTGCAGAGAGGGAAAAAGGAAGAGTTTCATTCTTTATTTCTTTCCTTAATACAGACAGGCTGTGTGGCCTTGGTGTGTGTGTGTGTGTGTGTGTGTGTGTGTGTGTGTGTGTGTGTGTGTGTGTGTGTGTGTGTAAGTAAGGATGTGTCCTCATGGCTCTTCTGATGTGCTGAGTGGAGTATTTTAGTGCTTCCCCTGGCACAGGTGTGTCTGTGTGTGTGTGTGTGTGTGTGTGTGTGTGTGTGTGTGTGTGTGTGTGTGTGTGTGTGTGTGTGTGTGCGCGCGTGCGAGTGTGTGCGTGTGGCATCCACACTTCTCTGTAACTCCCCACTGGGATCATAATGAAGACAAAGCACACTGGTCACTGTTGATTCAGCACCACTACTTCTCTCTCTCTGCCACTATCTCTCTCTCCTTCATGCATGTGCGACCGGCATCGTCATCATCTGGCTTACTACATACTTCCTGCAGGTATCACCTATTCACCTAAAACGTTAACACACAACTAATACTTACTTACAAACATTTTATTATGAAGTTTGTGTAACATGGAGTGCAGTACACTGAAAAAAGGGGTGTCTAAAACAAGATAAAAACACAAAATCTGAGGGAAAGGTACTCAAAACAAGTGAAATTATCTGTCCATGCAGCAAGATAATTTTGCTTGACAAGCTTGCTTAATATAACATTATAGTGTAACGTTGAACACTTAAAATAAGAAATTCACTCTTAAAACAAGATAATCTAACACTTGTGCAATCTAATATCTAACACTTTTTTTTTTTATAACCAAATAATTTGCAGTGTAGAACATGTTGTCAGATTATTGTTGGCTCTCTAAATGCTTTGGATGGGCTGTATACCCATATGTTCATTGCTTTTATCAATCATTTAATATATAACCATATTTATTTATGAATAAGAAAAAAGTCCTGTCCTCTGTCCATCTTTTTCTCTCTATATATCTCTCGCTCTCTTTCTCTGCATATGGCAGGGGATTCTTTCCCTTCGTAGCTCTGACCTTGTCAGCGGTGAATAGATGGCTCTCCCACACAGTTCATCCTTCCTCACTTCTCGGACCCCAGCCCACACACACATACATATACTCACACACACAGCTTACCAAAAGGCCCCAAGTCCCCATGACAGAGACAGAGATGGTGTGTTCCTGGGGTCAACATCATTGCTCTTCTCATAGCTAGGTTGGTACTTTTGGGCTTGCATGTGCGTATTTGTGTGTCTTTAGGAGTGGCGAGAATTACGTTTGTGTTGTGTGTGTGTGTGTGTGTGTGTGTGTGTGTGTGTGTGTGTGTGTGTGTGTGTGTGTGTGTGTTTGTGTGTCCCCAGCCTTCTGTCCCTTCTTGTGTGAGTAAGGTGTGTACACTCATCCCTAATGCATTTTATAGACTGATACTGAACACTTAAGAAATGTCATGAAATACCTGACGATGAGCTTTTTGAGTGCCACTTCATAAGATGTTGCTGAATGGTTAATTGTATGAACTTTGAGGGTACATTGTATTCCGTCAACACTTTCTGATATGCTTAATTGTAGTCAAATGTTTTCTTGTTTGCCATTGTGTCGTTGTGATATTAGTGTGTTATATTAAAAGGGTCAGGACCTTTTATTAGAAGCTCTTAAAAAGAGTGTGAATGCAAAGGAACAAGTGCAGTCCTGCTGTAGCAGTGTAGTAGTACATTTGTAGGAGGATCAGCACGTGGAGTTGGTGCTAGTTTCAGTATTGCTTCTCTGGAGACAGAGTGGCAATGCACAAATATACAGCACTCATACAATTCAAAGGACATACTATGTGCCATTTTGCAAGTAGAATTTATGCTGGAGTAAACACTGAGTCAAAAGTTATTTTAGATTACAAGAAGGCAAATACAATTAGTTGTAACAATGAACTTATTTATTAAATATTAATAACTGTCTCTTGCCAATATTTATTTTATTTACTGTAGTGATTTAAAAGGTTGCATTGCATTAGTCATTTGGATAAACGTGCTGCGACTGTAAATATTGAACAGCATTGAACCATGGTCTGGTTGCTTACATAAACTGAGAACTTCTATAGCTGGTACTGTATATAATGCCAAAGGTTCTTCTCTTTTACCACCTGAAAGGGAATTACCCCATTCATTTGGCAAGTAGCTGTTGATGGCATCATTGGAAAGAAACAGCTGTGAATTTCAACCAGTTGTGACCCTGGCTTAAATCACATTAAAATTTGTGTTTTGATGCGTGTGTGCCTCTGCTTGCTAGATTCATGAAAACTCCTCTTGTTGTAAGAGGTGGTCCACCCCTTTTGACTAAACGTAAATAATGCATTAGCTCAACTCTCAGCTTTGTGCTGGCACAAAAAACTGCACCAAGACAGAGACTCATCAGTTAAAAATCTGCTGTTATCTAGTTATGTCTACAACTCATAAAGAAATTAGGGTCAGTGGAGTTAAATTAATTTCAACTCATTCTGAAACACTTGACATTTACAATCAAAAGTATTCATCATACACTAATGAAATATTTACTAATTAACTAGTCTATTAATATGTTATTTTAAAAAGAGTGAGGTTTGGGTCTATATAGTTGGAGCAATTTCCAGCGTATGCCCTTTCTCCTCTCTCTCCATTGTCCCAGTCTTTTAGAGTGGCCTCAATAGCAAGCGGTGCTATTAGCATATAGAGTAGATTACAGAGTCCTCCAACTCAAAGCTTTGGTCTGGTAATTAACACACAGGCAAAAGGATCACTGTGATTTGAATAATTATTACTGAGGCCGTCTGTGGCAAACCTCTACCCCACTTCAGAACAGGAGAGGCAAAGTTTTGAATGTGTGTATTTGCATGTGTGTTCTAGTGAACAACTAAGTATTGTACAATGCCACATTTGTCACAGATGCAGCTTGGTTGTCCCTGTAGTAATTTGTTGTTATCTATCTATCTATCTATCTATCTATCTATCTATCTATCTATCTATCTATCTATCTATCTATCTATCTATCTATCTATATATATATATATATATATATATATATATATATATATATATATATATATATATATATCTGTGTGAAATGCACACACAACTTCTCTAGCCAAATATTTAACCTGGCAAAAGCATTTGGTTGGCCAAGAGCCAATGGTGTATGAATTTGATGCAGTGAAGATCAACAACTGTTGTCAGCAGGGACACATAATGATGAATTTCACAAAGTTTGGGTTAATATGGATAATATGAAGGGCAATAAAAGGCAAAACTTTGATGAAGAACAGTATGAAAAAGTTGTTAACAAAACTTATGCTTCAAGTTACCTCAGAATATTGCCCATAATAGTTTAAATTACTAACAGTTGTTGGTTTCATTTCAAGCTGTCCCAGGAGGTGGCCATTCTATTATTTGATGGTCTCCCTGATAAACAAACGGCTTTTTAATTTCACCAAACTCTAAATGGATTTTAATACATTATAGTGTCTTGGCAGTATAGCACAAAGAAAAACAGAGCATTGAGTAAGACTAATATCCTCGTAGCCAGTCAGAAATATATATAATGCTCATACTGCTTCTCTCGCTCTCTCTCTCTCTCTCTCTCTCTCTCTCTCTCTCTCTCTCTCTCTCTCTCTCTCTTCAGTGTCCAGGGGTCTTCAACTCTCCATTTAGGCCAGCCCCCCATGAGATGGAAATACTGCTGAGGCAGGTCAAGTACCAGGCCCCCACCAGGCTGGACCCCAGGGGCAGGGCTTGTCTCATGGGCATGCTTGGCTCCACAGACCCCAGTTTCCCAGGGACTCTTGGATCCCCATGGACTAAAACCACTGGTACCTGCTGCTCCTCCAAGCCCATACTACCCCCCATTTCCAGCAAGAAACACCAGGTGAGATAGTATAAGCTAGGATCATGACAGACAGGAACAGGTGGAGGCAGAGAAACAGAGCGCAACAATATTGTATAAAAGAGAATATAAAAGAGACATAGGCTATAAGGGGGAAGAATGAGAAAAAAGAAAAGCAATAGGGCATGCACAAGAGGAGAAAGGGAGTAATAATTTTACAAAGTGTCATACTAATTATTAAAGACCACCAACATCCCTTTCTTGTCCCATTGGATATGGCTCTTGATGAAAGCTGAGATCCTTTAAAACTCATTTTAAAGAAGAATTACATCATTAAAACATGGCAGACAGATCTCTTGGGGGCTACTGCACAGAGCCGTTTAGTGTCTGTATTTCAGTGAGTACTACTGTGTGACTGTGTGTAACTATCAAATGTTTGTGTACCAGTGAGTCCCATGCGCAGCTCTCATTTGTTTTCCTCATCCATTTAATGTGGCTTGTCCAACCAGTATGAATATGTGCTGTCACTGTGTCAGGCATACAAGGATATATTTGGATATCTTCTTTATGGTCATTTTGTATCTTTAGGGACCTTCATGCTACAATATTAAAGCTGCATATTAACTTTTGGAAAAAAACTCACAAAAACACAGCATACTGTCAGGTTATCAAGTGATATAAAACTAGGACTTGTTTTACATTCAGGAGCACAGCAACATGGACATCCCATTGAAGTTGTATTTCTTGAGAATTTGTCTTGGCATAGTCCAGCTGTGCTTTTGTGTCTGTGTTGTATATGTGTCTATGTACGAATGTGATTGTGTGCATGCATGCATGCATATGTGTGTGCATGTTGATTATTTGTTGAGGAGCCATTTCACCATTTGTGTTATTTACACTCTGTAGCTCTATATAGAAAAGCGCTTTCCATATTATTAGTGTCTAGTAATGTAAAACATAAGTGAGCAGAAGTAAGGTGTGGATCTGTGTCATTTTATAAGTCACTCACTCACTCACTCACTCACTCACTCACTCACTCACTCACTCACTCACTCACTCACTCACTCACTCACTCACTCACTCACTCACTCACTCACTCACTCACTCACTCACTCACTCATGTCTCCAGTTGGCTGTAGTTAGGGTAAGTTCATTAATGGTGTCAGGAAAGTCTCTTGGTGCTGACATGGATATAAATACATTATCCGTCTATATTTATAGATGTCTCTGTCTTTCTCTGTCTCTGCCTCCCTGTTTCTCTCTGTTTTGAGTGTGCAGGAAGTTCCCCTTTCTTTTTTTTGCACTTACCCCTACACCCCACACCCCCTCCCTCCCTGGTGTGATAAATATCTAGTGGTGATGGATAAGGTTGAGGTGCTGGTTGTGGAAGTGGTCAGACCAGGCCACTGATCCCGTGGCGATAGGAGCAAGGACAGGGTCCCCGTCCCTCCCTCTTTCTCTCCTCCGTCATCCTCCCTCCTTTTTTAACAGCAAACAACAACTGAAGGTCACCTCAAACAAAGCAACAACATTTAAGTTAATCTGTACAGCCCAAAGTTTACACACCACTCTCACAAAAAAGCATATACAAGTTACATAGCAATGATTGTTAAAAGGTTGCATTTAGTTATTCTTATTATCCAGACAGATACACATTTTAATATTTGGTCAGTATGTTTAACTGAAAAATGTTCTTTTATGTAGAATCGTCACATTTCACACTAAAACTACTATTGGATAGTGAAAACAGCATCCCTGCTTTTTGTCACTACAAACTACGCATTTTCCCTTGTATTTTTGTAATGTACTTTGTAATTTTGTGTATGTGTGTATATGTATATGTGTGTGTATATATATATATATATATATATATATATATATATATATATATATATATATATATATATATATATGTGTGTGTGTATGTATGTATATATGTGTGTGTGTGTGTATGTACTGCTCGTTAACACTTAATTTCTAAGCAGCCAATCACATGGCGGCAACTCAGTGCATTTAGGCATGTAGACATGGTCAAGAGAATCTCCTGCAGTTCAAACCGAGCATCAGTATGGGGAAGAAAGGTGATTTGAGTGACTTTGAACGTGGCATGATTGTTGGTGCCAGAAGGGCTGGTCTGAGTATTTCAGAAACTGCTAATCTACTGGGATTTTCACGCACAACCATCTCTAGGGTTTACAGAGAATGGTCCGAAAAAGAAAAAACATCCAGTGAGCGGAAATGCCTTGTTGTTGCCAGAGGTCAGAGGAGAATGGCCAGACTGGTTCGAGCTGATAGAAGGGCAACAGTGACTCAAATAACCACCCGTTACAACCAAGGTGGGCAGAAGAGCATCTCTGAACGCACAGTACGTCGAACTTTGAGGCAGATGGGCTACAGCAGCAGAAGACCACATCGGGTGCCACTCCTTTCAGCTAAGAACAGGAAACTGAGACTACAATTTGCACAAGCTCATCGAAATTGGACAATAGAAGATTGGAAAAACGTTGCCTGGTCTGATGAGTCTCGATTTCTGCTGCGACAGTCGGATGGTAGGGTCAGAATTTGGCGTCTACAACATGAAAGCATGGATCCATCCTGCCTTGTATCAACGGTTCAGGCTGGTGGTGGTGGTGTCATGGTGTGGGGAATATTTTCTTGGCACTCTTTGGGCCCCTTGGTACCAATTGAGCATCGTTGCAACGCCACAGCCTACCTGAGTATTGTTGCTGACCATGTCCATCCCTTTATGACCATAATGTACCCAACTTCTGATGGCTACTTTCAGCAGGATAATGCGCCATGTCATAAAGCTGGAATCATCACAGACTGGTTTCTTGAACATGACAATGAGTTCGCTGTACTCAAATGGCCTCCACAGTCACCAGATCTCAATCCAATAGAGCATCTTTGGGATGTGGTGGAACGGGAGATTCGCATCATGGATGTGCAGCCGACAAATCTGCGGCAACTGTGTGATGCCATCATGTCAATATGGACCAAACTCCCTGAGGAATGCTTCCAGCACCTTGTTGAATCTATGCCACGAAGAATTGAGGCAGTTCTGAAGGCAAAAGGGGGTCCAACCCGTTACTAGCATGGGGTACCTAATAAAGTGGCCGGTGAGTGTATATGTCATGCAACTGCATTCCAAGCAGTTTAAGAAGAAATTAACGATAATTATGGCATTCCTTTGTGTTTTTTTAAATAAATAAATGTCCAGGAAAAAGCCCAAAACCAACAATAAATTTAACCTGCATAAAAAAAACATTTCTGTGGAGCCACATTCTGATATAGCTTATGCCTCAATTATAAAGAACTTGTAGCATGTTGTGTCTTCTTACTTGAGGCTTGTGAAAGCTCTTTGTTCCCTTTTCATTTTATTCACTAAAAACTTTTTATTTGTCCCATTATATTAGTTTCACACATTGATCATAAAGTTAGATGTCTGTCACAGTAAAATGTGTTTTTTCTTAAGCTTTAATGCGGTGATGATGATGAAGACACAATAAATAAAAGGAAAGAAATACATGTGGAAAAAACTGTGTCTCTCAGGCTAATGTATTATGTTTTCACCATATTTTTCACTCTTTGGCACTCCTTTCCCATCTCTGTGTCCCTCAATTTTACTCTGGCATGCTTGGTCTCCTAGTTTTCTCTTTCTGTCACCTAATATACTATAAATTTCTTCACTCTCTTTTTTTCTCACCCTCTCCGCTTCTCTGTTGGTCTCTGGATTGGCCTCTGGTTTTAGTTGTAAGCCATCACTACTTGTGGGAGAGGGATCAGAGAAAGAAAGAGGCGGTTGTCTGAAATAAAAAGATACAGTGATCGTTATCTGATTCTTGAGTGTGTGTTGGTGGTTGTGATTATTCCAGGGTCTGTTCCGAAAGCCAGGGGAAGTGTGGGAGCAGCGCATTCTTTGTCCTGACCTGACGTTACGTCTACAGACCTCTTACACACACCTGGAGGAGGCCCAGAATCAGCTTCGACACAAGTATACAAGACTCCCCACTGGCAAAATTGTGAGAACCCTATGCAGATGCATAATACATGCAACAAAAGCATTCTCACATACAATCACACAGACATAAACCAAGTGTTTAGTAAAAGTTTTTTTTTTATTATTTTTTCTTTTTTCTTTCATATAACCATACATGCTTGTGAAAACACACAAGTGGACATACAGTATGTATGTTGTATGCACTCAACCCAGTCACAAGCAAATTCATGCAACATTAAGTAGCAAATGGACACATCCTTATTATGAAAACTAATGGGTGTGTGCCAGAAGATTATTTTAAGCCTGCTTCAGATTGGGCTTATTATAAAAAGTCTCGCTGTGATTTATTTCAAGGCATGTATTAGTTGTAATTAGGAATTGTGTGCGTGCATGCGTGCATGCGTGCGTGCGTGCGTGTGCTTACGTTTGTGAAGTACTGTTATTAACCCTCTGTTTGATCTGTCTTGCACAATAATTCCCCTGGCTACAGTATAAAAGATCATCCAATTTTCTTGCTACTCCAAGCTTCTTCTTTGTCCCACTGCAATCAAATAACAAAATAGACATGTCTTAAAGGAACTTGTATATTTGAGTTTTTCCCCTGTGTCTTTTCACTGGTGTTGGGTGGTTTTTTGTATACATTTTCTGCATTATGGATTCATGCTCAACCTAATCACCGTTTGATATTTTACTAAAGACTAACCTGAGCTGAAATGCAAACTTTATGAAATATAACTTTTTTGTTGTTGTTTCTCTTCACCAAGCAGAGGAACAGGAAGTATGCTCCACCATCTGAGCCACAGCAGCAATTCCTTTACTCAGCCAGCCTACGCCAAGAGCTTTAGATAGTAGACTACACACTCACTACAAGAGGAGGTAGGTTAAAAACTACAAACACAAATATAATGAAGTTTTGTTATTATTATTAACATTTAGTTATCTGGTATAGCTACTATGTACTTAACTTTCCTGGACTCAACACACACACACACACACACACACACACACACACACAGACTCCATCAAGGTGAAAAAACCCTTAAAGCCATGTGTATTACATGGGATAATGAAGATGTGGTGAAGATGCATATTACCCATTTAGTTTAGACTGCTGCCGAACACGGTCATCGTTGTTCACCAAAGACTTAGACCAAACACCACTTAAACACATAATTACGCAAGACTATGTATAAATATATCTTTCTGCCTAATATAGCTATTGTGTTTCACTTAATTTAGAGAGGTTGTTGCAATATTCAACATGATTGTTTAGGATTGTTTATCTTTATATGTCACTTTATGTAAATACAACAACCTAAACTGTAAAAAAATTAAAATGTATGTTTGAAACTGAAAGATCGCCTAATATCTGCTGTGGATTTATAGTAATCCTATACTAAGTTAATATTGATCATACAGTTATCAAGAAAGTGTCAGATCCATGTTAAACCCACGTCTAGAGCAAGGACGTGAAGCCAGGTCCAACGAGACTTGTCAACCAGTTCAGGCTGATGGCAGTCACAGGTTTATCCTGGGGTTGCCTGGGTTTTGGTCTCAAAGGTATTATTCTCCTCTAAGAGAACAGAGGAAAAACAGAGATGCTGTGCAGCCTAACCCTTTCAACTTGAGTTGCACAAATTTGTCAAAAGTGACAGCAATTTAATAAATCGCCGCTCTCCATCACACACATATGCACACCCACCCACACACATTCACACAGTTCCCAGTTATGCCCTCCACTGCCCCCTCTCCATGTATACGTAAATTAGGTGTATGCATGTGTGTGTGTGTGTGTGTGTGCGCGCATGTGTGTGTGAGTGAGTATGTGAGAGAGAATGTGTGTGCGTGGGCCCTGCGGTCTGGTCCAGGCATTAGGTAATTGACTGTGTCTTTGCTCAAGGCCTTTCATGGATCACCGTCCTTTATTAGCTCGCTTTACTTTCCAGCACACACACACAAAGTTCCCAGCAGCTCCACCCCAACCTCTTACCCCCCACCACCAGCACCCAGACCCAATTGCCCGGAAACAAGGAGTGAAATAAGGGGAGAGAGAGAGAGAGAGAGAGAGAGAGAGAGAGAGAGAGAGAGAGAGAGAGAGAGAGGCGACAGGGGAATGAACTAACATGGCCCCAGGAAGGGGAGATAAATAAGTATGGGGAGTGAGTGGGCGGGTGAATGGGGTCTCCTGCAGCTGACAACAGGGGCCGGGGGAGTGAGGTTTTGCTCAATGCATCTATACTATGTTTGTAAAATACAGTATTGATGGGAAGCTTGTAGGGTCTTGTGTGTTTGAGCATGTGTGGTAAAAGAGGGTTTTCACTGATTCCATTACTATACAATTGAAGCCATCAGGGATAATTTACCTCACAATTTAAATTAGAGACTCTACATGCAGACATTTGCTTGAAACGCATTGCAAGTCAAAGCATCAGCTGTCATTGAAATTTATTTGTCACAAAACAAACAACAACAAATACATTGTATGGTTTGTGAAATATCATAGCTAGATTGTATGATGAATAATATTATGAAATGACAGAATTGTGTATAGCAGTTCCTATTTTGACATATACGTTTATGTCATCATGCCTTCCCTCCATGCTTTTGGTATGCATGTGCTTGTTGGTAGTGCCTGAGTTTCAAACAATGTTGGGATTTGCTTATCAAAACACTCCTCTACATCACCACTAGTGGTCAAAAGTGCAACACGATATCAGTAAATTGTGCTTCCTACTAGCCACTAGCTTAAACAATATGTAACACATACACACTAGCACATGCACACACAAATACATGCATTTTTACATGCTGGCTAAACTTGAACTCCATTTTCTCTGTGATAACACTGCTGCTGCTGTGTAGGGTGTTGAAGAAGATGATGAAGATAGCGGTGCCTGTTCTCAGCCCAGTCGTGTCATTCTGCTGTCACTCAGTGCTCATCAGTTCACTTCAGGTTTCCCCCCTTTCGTCTCTCAGTCTGACGCTCCATCTTTCTGTATCTCTCTACCTCTATTTACTCTCTCTTTTTCTTCTCTCGCTTTGTGGTAATTAGTGCATTAGTCCTATCGTTGGCATCACCCCCAGCTACAGCAGCAGCCAGCAGAGCTTCTTGTCACAGCTCAGAGGGCCAATGGAGTGGACAGCTCAACCCTGGTACTCATCATCTTCATACCGTGCCCAGTCAGCTTCCCCACAGCCAAATTATCTAGCTATGTTATCCAGCCATGCTCCTAATTATTTTCAAACCCTAGCCCCAGCCCTCTCATACAGCCTTTGCCACATTACCTAGCCCTGCTTGTAATCATCACCCTAAGCCTTGCTTCAGCCGTCTGCACAGCCTGAAGCCTCATCATTAACATAGCCCAGTTCTTTCCTGGTTCCAGACCACGGCTCTCTGGCCTGACTATCCCGGCTCTTGGCATTATGTACACAGCATCCCCAATCCAAACCAAGTCCTAAAAATAGCCGATGACTCCTGGACCTTTATTTACCTTAGCCATCTGTGTCACAGTAAGGAAATCTATCAATGCAAATATGGCCCAGCCTTTCAGAACACACACATACACACTAATCACATAGATGCCAGTCACTACCTCTCCAGGAACTTAATGGGCCCCAGCCAAGGCCAAGGGGGCAGTGTAATGGTTACACATTCTTTATCTCCTATGTGCCCCTGCCTTGCCTTCCCAGGTTCTCTTAAAGCATCATATTTCAACGGCAGACTGACATCTAGAGCTCTCCTTGATACTTGTAGCTTAGACTTAACTGTTTTTGTCTGATAGCCATGTCATACCAACACAGTGATGCTTGTTAAACTTGTGGTTGACCTACATAGGTCAACATGCATTATCTAACCAGACTTTGCAACCCTTCACTAGACCTGGGTGGAATGAGAATCTCACACAAAACGTGTTTTAAATCATGCTGAATCAATTGCTCAAAGGACATTGCTGTATTAAGATGCTCACATGTCACTCAAAGATAGCAAGAATGTGAATTACTTTGAATTGTTTGTGATGAGGATAGGCTAGGTTTTGTGAGGGAGTGCCTAAACCTCTTAAAGTTGGAAGCCTAATGCAGCCAGCACTGTAATATTCATTGTAAATGGTTTTAACTTCTGCACCAGCTAAATGCACCAGCAATGACTAATTTCAAATGCAGATATGGGAAAACCTTCTCTGTCCATGCTAATTCTGTAGTTGTTATTAGCCATGTCACCAGCGGTACTGCCTGTAACCAAAGAGGATACCTAATTAGGAGGCTACGTGCTAATCAAGTACACTACAGTGAGTGGTCACGTCTGTGTCTGTCTGCGCTCCAAGCCTTTCCTTCCCCTCGCATTAGACTGACACCCATCACAAGTTTCCAAAGCTAGCGTCTGATCAGAACCAACACACACGGGTACTCAACAGAACACACATTTGCACAAACATCCCTGCTATCCTGAACACATGCACATAGACATATACAGTCGCATAAATGCACTTGAATACATGCGTACAAACAGATGGTTGCCGATAGCCTACCCACACATACACCTTAATGTTGCAACAGCATCATCCTCATTACCTCCTCTTGCCACAACACACACTCTCCGCCTCTGGTGTGGCTTTATTATTATCATTGTATTGTGCGTCCAAAGCTTCAGGCAATGAGGACAGGGAAAGTGTGCCTATACACATACAGCCACATACTGGCTTACTCTTAATGGCCTCAGCCACAATGTATTACCATGATGCATAGAACTGATGTCTGAGGGATATTTTTAATGGGAACAGTGTTCATTGGCAATTAATACCTAAACTGAAATAGGTCACAAGTAGAGACAGAGGGATTAGGTGGGGAAGGGGCTGCAAATGTGTGAACTGATATGTGTCCACCTTTTATGTGTGTCTGTCTGTATATGTATTTCCTACATTATCACGCCCATCCATCTCTCCGGCTCTGCTGCATTACTGTCCAGGTTACTGCGGTGAGAAAGAAAGAACGCTAATTCTCCATAACCATTTTACGGCATGTGTAAAACTCTGCAGCCCCTTCATTTGCACAGCCATAAAACATCTCCCCTGCCACACTCCTTCCTACTCAGGACCTCAGATTTATCAATTAACCCAACACTTTGCTTCCATTACGGTGGCATTTTGCACTGCAAGGCGAGGCCTGCATACAGAGTGACACTGAGGGCCGAGTGCATACAACAAGGATATTAAATGGAAAGTCTTTAATTAAATGATTAGCAATCATATTTTGGTGTGACTTGAGAGAAAGAATGAAATTAGACATTATTATTTATGGATAAAGCTGTTGGACCCATGTTGGTCACTTAGAATACAATAGAATACATTTATGTCCATCTCATGTTTGAAACTAATAAATAAATATGGTGTTGACAATTTATCGTTATAAATATTCACAACTTCTCCCTTAAGTAGAATTCAGTAGATTTCTTTATTAAGGCCTGAATGCAACATTGAGGCCTACTGTAAATCAAGGCCTTTTCACACAAAGTCTGAAAAAAGCACACATCAACTTTTAAAAGCCTGGTGCTTTTATTTTAAGTAATTTTTAAGGAATTAATTGGCATTAGTGTTTCTGTTAAACTTAATAGAACACAGCTAAGTGGTAGTGCTGGTCAAGTCTCACATTGAGAGATATTTTACAATCCTCAAATTATATTATATATGAGGTAAGCGAGAAGTAGTACAATTCAGCAGGAAATTATTAGTTTAGATGGACCATAACAGAGTAAAAAGAAAGACATTTTTTATGATATCCATCTTTTACATTTTTTGCAGGCTGCCTAGTGACCGTAGTAAACACATCCATGGTACAACATAGACATACCGCCAAACATTGCATTTGTAAACTTATTATTAACCTTACTGCCACTTAACTCTGTTATTGTCTGCCTCCCAATGTTACGAACACTCTATCCATTAGACTATTTGTTAGCTTTGACAACGTGATCTCAGGTTTTTCCACACCGACAAACTGCCTCTTTATTTTCCAGTGTGGTGGCTTTCTCTTCCCCCAAATTTAAGGCCATTTGGTCTGTACATGACGACCAATACATGTTTGTATAGGCGAACCTGCTTGGTTTTCCCAGTTGACCATGTCAAAATGAAACACACAATGCATGCTGAGTTTCAAAAGTTCAAAGATGCACAACCAGGCGCCACAAAATAAAATTGGGATGATGTCAATTTCTGGCTTGCAAACCTTGCAACGGGAACACCATGGCGACCATAAACCTAGCTTTACTAGGTACTTGCTAAAGTAATGGTAGTCGCTAACTGCTGTCAACTACAACGTTAGCTGCCGTCAGCTGGTTAACTCAGCCGTGCTGCCAGGGCTGGGAGCTTGGAGAACAGGGTGTTGGTGTTTACACCATTGGCACAGGAGCGGGGGGGAATGCTGGCGGGGAGCGGCACCATTGTCATGCCAAAAACTGAGCCTAGCGGGGTGTCATCTCAATTGTCACATGAGCTATGGCTATTTAAAACAAATGTCCCATAGTTGTTTTATATAGCCTAAACCTTAGTTAGCATATATAGAAAAGGCATTATTTCGGGAAACACAACAATACGGCCAATTTAAATGAGATCAATAACCTACAGTTTCAGGCAGAGAAAAAATAAAAATAAAATAAATGATATCTTCTATATAAAATGCATTGTCATCATGGTTATTCTAAGGCAAAGTTGAGATGGGAGATCACTTTCAGGTTTATTTAGATATTTTCCTCTCGATGTATACATGGATGTAATAGAAAGCAGACAGAGAAGCAGGATAAGGATGTCTGTGCTTTTTAATGGACCGCCTGTCCCTGTGCAGATATGCTCCACTGAACCATACTGTATGTATTGTGGTATAATCACTGCCTTTCTCCATCTCTATCTTCTGCCATCACTCTTTCTTTCCTTTGCTGTCTTGTTTATTTTTACACTTGTTCTCTTTTTCTCTATCCTCCTCATCTACAGTACCTAGCTGCAACTTTTTTTCCGCCCACCAACCCCTTTCCTCGCAAACTGTTGTGTGTGTGTGTGTGTCTGTGCTAATAGCTGAGTGCACAATACACACACACACACACACACACACACACACACACACACACACATGAGAACATGACAGCAGTGATAGAAGTCAACTCTGGCTGTGAAATGGAAATGAATAAGGATGAAGCTATAGTGTAGATGGACACAGTGGGTGCAGCAGACAGGAAACATAGACTTACATGTGTGTTTTGCATTTAAAAATCGAAAGAATAATAGAAGGTGGAAGATGTGTTTTGATTCTCTATGTTGCAGACTTCCTGCTGCTTCCTGTCTGTCTGTCTGCCTGTCTGTCTGTCAGTTTGTCCTTCTATCTAACGTCTCACAGACAAAAGTGTCTTTTGGTAATACAAGCATGTGTCACTATGGGATTGTGATTGGTTTATTTTGTTTTGTAGACTTAGTAAGCAGCCTGATGTTTATGTGAAAGGCCACACCACAGCTATACCTATGCTATTAGATGGCTGATAAATGTGCATGCCTGTGTGTGTCTTATTGCAGGCTCATATGCTCCCTAGCCAGCACAGGGAACATGTGGGGGAGGGGGGGATGGGATCTGGAAAGGGAAGCAATCACAAACACTTAAATCTGCAAATGGCCTTGATGTCCTGTGCTAAGCAGTCTGTGCTGACTGATGAGCCTGTTAACCCTGGCTGAAACAACTCCAGTACAGGGGATTAGACAGCAACGCTGGTCCCGGCTGTTTCTGGCCCATTTTGCATGGGAATTGTGCATATTTAATCTAAGGTGTGCCGAGGTGCAAAGACAAGCCCCCCCCCCCGCCTCCCCCCTTCTCTGTTTCTCATTATAGATGTGTAATATCACCCTGAGGCCGGGGGCCTTAATTCACCAGTCGCAGTCTTAATCTTACCCTCAATCTCAGCGCACACCTTCCCCCATGGTCTACTCTCACCTCAAATCAGTCCCAGTCCCAGCTGTCTTCCCAAGAATTGTCTCTACTAGTCATATACATTGTGCATTAGCCTAAGCCCTGCAAGTCCTAGGACAAAGCTCAGACAGAAAGCAACTCTTTGTTAAAACAACCCAAGGGGCTGTGCCGTTGGGGGGGAGCCCTGTTTGAGTACAACAATGAATTTAAAAACTTATCAGAAGACAAAACACTGCACAAAGGTTTATACTGTCAGGCCGGATTCTACAACTCTGGAAAGTTATTAAGACAGCAGTTACTTTATATTTTGTCACAGTTATACCAGGTAAACATAAAAATAAAATAATTTACATTACATTAGATCAGGTGCTGCTGCATTGCATCAGCAGAAGTTCTTGAAAACTTCATGGCTGAGTGGCAGAGAAGTATACTGTGCACTGAAATGGAGTACATCTGCTCAAAGGAAGAAAACAAAAAATAAATATGCAATCAAACATATTATATTCAAGTTGAAATTGTATTGACCAATACATATTTTTTTACTTTTTTTTTTTAGAGAAGGGGAATGACATACTGCAAAGGGCCTCAGGTCTTAGTCAGTAAGACTGATTTCCTAAGTATTACTGTAATGTATTAATTATTTACTGTAATGTATTAATTTTTTTCAGCTGTAGCTGCTCATTACTTCAGTAGTTGTGTCCGTGTATGGACTTGCTGCTGCTTTTTGTTTTAATGGTTTCTTTGGTTCTTCATGTTGCATTAGTTGGGGATTCTGCAACCATTCCCTGATTAATGCGCTTGAGTGTCAATGACAAGAACTCTCTGAAGCATCTATCCATCAAATTCTATCTATCACTCCATCTCTTTCTCTCTATCCTCTCATCCCCTCTAATCCAGCCAACACTTCTCTGCAGGACAGAACAATTAATGTGTCTTCTCATTTACTCGTTCCTCTTACCCTTATCTTTTCTTTTTTCCCTCTTCCTTTTCTTTATATTCCCCTTCAGACAATTTCCTCATGCATCTCTCATGCATCACATTACTACCTTATTAGAGGAAAGTATGTGTAGAGTGGCTGTGTGTGCATGTATGGGACATAGTTCCAAGAGGGACCCCATGCTGTGTGTGTAATTTCTTGTTTGTACATGGTCCCAAACATCTTTGACCACTGCAGAGCAGGGGAGATATGTTTAGAGAGACAGAGAGGTTGAACAACACAAAAAAAAGATTGAGAAAAAAGGAAAGAGAGGGGGGAGAGAGGGGAAAAACAGGATGATAACAAAAGCAGCTCGGATTTCACAGACGCATATTTCATCAATCATGTGAATAAGTCGTGGTGATTATGCATGGTGGTGGCAGGCTGAGGGGGGGCTGATTACCATACACCATAAAGGCTGCTTTCTTATCTCACACACACTGATTAGTTTCTGTCTACAGATAGCCTCTCACTCTTCGCTCTTTTTCACAAACACACACCTACACAGACACTCTGGCATACACATGCATGCGTGTGTGCACACGCAAATGTACACACACACGTTCATGTTAAATTTCCAGGTAAATGGAATTTACCTGTCGACAGTAGGTCAACCTCAAGAGCCAGATGAGAAAGGTTCCCAGAACCTCTCATTGCTAACTGGTTTTACTTAATCAGGAGTCCGAATAATCTTCAAGAGAACTGTGGTAAAACCATGAAAAACGATTTTAGCGGCCAATGCGGATTGTCAATTGTCAATGAGCAAAATTGTCCAATAAATGGCTGATACCGATCATTTGTTATTGCAGCTGATATAGCTGTAGGCCAGTTTGCCTGTTTGTAGTGTACTGGGATCTTTACCAGGTGGAAGTTGACATAGCTATTAATGGTTTATGACTTTATAGTATGAATGAGAATCACAAGTCAGTCTTGTTTGTTTCTTATATCCTTTTCACTCAAAATTTAGTGCATATATGCAGGTTTTGTAAACAGGAACATCAGCTAATGATAGATCCTTTCCCATTGCCAGTAGACGAGCATGCCTTTCTGTTAGTTTTTTGTTATGTCTAACGTCACAAATGCGTGACGCAGATCGTATATAGCCTTAGAAATTTCATGACTTTTCTTGTGATAGTGAATATTCTGCAGGATAATGCAATGTATTACCTTTTTTTCCAACTCATCAAATTATCTAAAAGGATAAATTTCTCTTTTTCTTCATCTCACTTAAATTTTATTGCTGCAAAATTAGATTGTTAAGCAGCAGACAAACTGACCAACACATATATAATATAAGATTGATGCTTGGCGTCTGTGTATCAATACAGTATTTCCATAGAAAATATTGCAATACTATGCTGCATCGATTTTTTTTTTTGTTTGGGTGCAGAATTAAATTTGTTGTGTTAAATTTGTTTATCTTGCTTCCCTCACATTACAGATAATACCCAGTCCCTCCAGGATTTCACAGACTTTTATTGAGATTGTTGCGGCCCAAAATGCTTGATTTTGCAGGTGTTTTTGTAAAAAATAGCAATAAAAGTTGCAATGTTTTTTTGCAATGAAGTTGCGGGAGACAGAGAAAGTTGCAAAAAAATTTAGGATTTTTTAATTTATTTTTTTATAAAAAGGACCTTGTTTTGGGGAGAATAAAACTACTCTGGGCTTTTTTTTCCTAGGACCTTACCAAAATAGGCTTAGGGTGCTGCAAATATTGGTATAATATGAAAATGGCTGGTGGATTTAAGACAAAAAATAATAATTTATTGAATGAATCAAATTTGAACATATGTGTCAGTGGCTTGTTGATCTTTACATTGTTAGGGACACACATTCATACGATTTGATAAAGTACTTATTGGACTTTAACTTATCATAGACTTTAACTTATTTAACTTAGCAATTTAACAATCATTGCACAATAACGTATAGCGTAGCTGTCCTCAATTTAGGTTATTCTACGTCTCATCTCCGTTTTTTCCTGCATCCACCGTGTGTGTGTTTTGTGTGTGTGTGAATATCAGTCCCGGGGGGGAACTGAGCAGCCCCGTCCGCTGCAGAGAGCCGACAGGATTGAAACAACAGTAGCTTCAGCGACATCAGAGTGAAAAAATGTTACAGCGTACATTGATGTTAAAATGTACAAGGTGGCAGGACGGTCTGACATGTTTTGCACGGTCTGTCGCTGTACGTTTTGTTGGTGAATGTGGGATGTTCAAGTCACACAAGTCTCGTTAAACAAGGAAATGAATATAGCCACGCGTTTGTCGTGAACCCATTCTCACTCCCGCTTTGTCATTGGCTCTCAGAGTCACATACTGATACAAAGTCTAGCACGTGGGACTGCTGGGATTGGTTGAAGTCAGGGGAAACTGGTTATTGGTCAAATTTGAAAAAGTTCCTGTGATTGGTCAAAATTAAACTAAAATCATGGTGATTGGTTGAATTTGTGTGAATTGGCGCAATCGCGACATGGAGTGACTGAATATTAGTTTCACACACTTTGTAGGAGTTCCACACCACTGTTATGTTTTGTTTTGTTTGTAGTAGCATGCATGCGCCTAAGCAACTACATGTGCAGCTCCTACCCAATGAGGTGGGTAGGAGGCACCTGGGGACTTCATTACACATGAGCAGGCAGTCAAGCACAGGTAAGGCTGGGTATCGTTCAAATAGT
>JABXJD010000012.1:5912500-5917500 GCA_013375575.1 Percina caprodes | reverse complement strand
CATTTGATAAGTTTAAACCAGTACTTTCTTTTTGCATTGCTTGGTTAAAAACCAAAAAGAAACCATACTCAAGTATTTTTTTCAGCTCTAAAAAAATACTTGAAACAATATCTTCCTCAGATGTATCAACTTCCTTTATTATGAAACCTTTTGAAATACTTTATTTAAAATTTGATTCTACATTATTTAGACCAGCACTGATCTTTGTCTTGAAGTGAAGACTTCACATGACACCTTCTCCTGCTAGGCCCTAAGGCAGGACTTCATCACATAGTTGGCTGTTTTGATGAAGTATAAAGTGGTTTCATTGTCTCTGCTCTCCATCACTGTCTGTCTCTGTCACAGACACAGGACACATAAGTTTTATTTATTATTTTATTAAAGGTACTTGTTAATTTTCTCAAACTTCCCTGTCTTTATTCTTTCCTTCATATGCTATTTCTTCTTTTTTCCTTTCTGCCTGTCTTCCCTCTTCTTCTCTTCCTCTCCTCCGTGTTGCTGGCATTCCCCCGAGCCTGTGCTATAAGGCGTGGAAGAGGAGCAGAGACAGAGCATTTAGTAATGGCTTCTTAATGGGCTTGTCGACAGCCACATTAGAGCGCACAGGCAGCGGGCGAGGCTGGGCAACGATATGCCAAGCCAGATGCCATGCCAGCTGTGGCACTCCGCTCTCTCACTCACACTCTCATTTGTAATCACATTTCTCATACGGATGGACGCCATGTGTGTAAAAGAAAAAATAGACAGACAGACATGTACTCTCCCAGTTCCTGTCAGTAAATTCTTTTCATCTGCTCTGTTCTGTTTGTTTATGTGTTGCTCTGCTCCACTGGGTTCTTTTAATTCACAGTTGTAGGCTGCAACAAAACAGCTTTTAGGTTTTTTACCAGGGTGTAGTGGCATGATAAAACATAAACTGATTGATAGTCAGTGAATGCAACTTAAACAAAAATTGGAAGTCATCAACACTTTGATAACTTTGTACACTCCACTTTATTTGTTGAGATCTAAACAAAAGTAATAATACTTAAAAAGAAGTACGATGGAGCAAGAAACACAGGTAGTCAGAGTATCATACAGGTTTTAAACACACTCACGGGCAATTAGACCCACAGTAGTTCACTCATGGTAGAAATGTTATAGTTGTATGTTGCATTCACCTTCCCATCATGTATTTGCACAACCTACTTCCCACAATAGACAGTCCATTCAAACATTTAGCGCTCATTCAGTCAGCATACAACAATGCTGAGCTCTACATCCTCGTAGCTATGACTTTGCTGCTACATACTCACTGCTATATCCTGACTGCTACACCTCTGCCTGCTTTCAGAAATGTAACTCCTTCCACCTCCCCAGTCTACTCCTGCATGAGCATTTAGTTGTATGCAAATTTTGAATGTTTTACCCGTGTTCATGTTCATTAAGTTTTGTGTATGACAGGCTCACAGTGCTATATTCAAGCCTGGTCAGATCTGTTCCAGAGAATCACAAAAGGACTTAAGGTAATGAAAAAAGAAGGGGTAAAACAAGAAAATCAAAAAATAATGGAGAGGAAACAAAATCAAAAGGAAAAGTACATGATACACATTTAGCAACTAAGTACATAAGAGAATGCTGCAAGAAGGAGAAATGTAATAGTCGGATAAAGTGAGGGAAAGGATGTGAGAGATAGGGTGGAGTGATTAAATGAATTGATGGATGATCAAATCAATTAATGAATGTTAATGTGCTACAGTGTGACAAGGGACTGGAATGTCATTGTCAAAGGTCTTATAGGTCTCCAGTAGGGGGAGCCATGTGTCAGTGACTCCAGTCTGTATCGAAGACCTTCATCAGTACCGTGTGTGTGTGTGTGTGTGTGTGTGTGTGTGTGTGTGTGTGTGTGTGTGTGTGTGTGTGTGTGTTGCCAAAGATTGAATAGTCAGAAGGTGGTTCTTTGTTTCCTCATCTGATCTGATCTTGTTGCTATCAAACCACTTTTTCCTGTGTCAGCGATGATCAAGTGTGATGAGGAGCCAAAGAGAATAAGGTAAGTGTGTGTTTTTGTGCTTCCGTGCATGTTGGGTCGTGCATGTCTGTGTGTTCATGTATTGGCAGCTGATGGCATTTTAGGAGTTGAATCCTATATACTGACTGGCGGCCCACTACACTATCGGCAGCTGCCAATTGTCACTCTGATGACTGACAGTTCTGTATTGATGGACGGGACCTGCTGACAGAGAGATGGAGGACAAAACAAAAGAAAACAGAGCACCATTGGCGGAGAGGGGCAGAGGAGATGGCAAAGAGAAGAAGGAATAAGGCCGGGGTAGTGCGCTGACTGGGACCAATAAACTTTCTCAATGTCATGGGTAAGGGAAAGGGGAAGATGAAAGGAAAGTTTCTAACCTGAGTCTGGATCAGTCCAAACTTAGATCTCTTATGTATCACAAGTACATTTTCTTTGAAAGTCTAGCTATGAAAGTAGTTTAATTTCCAAAAAGCACTTGATTCTTTTATTGAATGTTTGTTTTTACACTGTGTCAGAGACTTTGAGACCAAACACAAATACTATACTAATATGATTGCAGTAAAACTCACAACACATGTTTATTTATTGTCCAACTATATTACATTACATTAATTTGGCACTTTTGTCCAAAGAGAGGTCTTTTTCACAGCAGACATTTTGACTTGCTAAAGTGCTAAAAGTTTTTTTTTCTGGTTTTGTTGTTTTTAGGAAATGTGGCGGCGCTTGTATTAGCAGCGGCCCGGAGGCATGCTCCAAACGGTATTTCGTTGCCTTGTACCTGTACATGTGTAATGACAATAAAGTAATCTATCTATCTATATGCTAGCAAGGGCTAAGATAGCATGTTAAGGTGTAGTCTGAATGGGTGCATTTTCAGCCTGCTGCAGGAGAGGGATGTGGCTGTATGTATGAAAAGGGTTGGACGGTAATACGGTATCCCGCGGGGTCTTAAAAATAGCAACAGTATCAATTTCAATACAGTCATTAAAAAAATGCCATGCATTTATATAGGAGACAAGGATTAAATATTTTTTTTAATTCCTAAAAATGCTTATGTGTGGTTGTCATATCGTTACTTTTCGGGTTCCAACCTAATGAGAAGGGAGAGGTGTTTCAGTATTAGTGTTTGATATTCACTTTCTGAATGGTGTAGGCACAAGCCAACCGTTTGGTGATGCCGCCTGAGCCTTATGTCATCATTTTTAATTTGTCATGGTAATACTGTATACCATGGTAAAATAGGGAGGAGGTTTGACAGTATCAAAATTTGGATACCGCCTAACTAATATAAATACACACACACACACACACACACACACACACACACATAGTGTGTAATCTGTACATAGATTAAATGTACACCTTTTAACAAGTACAAAATCAGGCACTTAACATAAAAGCTACATAAACTAATCTCAGTCTTATTAAAGTTTGTGTTTGGCTTGCTTGCTTTTTTGGGCTTTAATCTCAAAAGCCTCTAAACTGAAAGGTGTCATGGCTCTGTAAAGGAGGAAAGGTCTGATAATTATGTTTTCTATGGAGTAAGAACACTATCAAAAAGATGTATGCATAACTTTATGTATTCATATTCATATTTTTATATTCATATTCGTATTTTTATACATTTGTGCGTAAATTACATAGGCAAGCAAAATTATGTTTTCATACATGTGTGTTTTTATGTGAGTGTGACTCTAGAAGCTATGACTGTAAACATTCACAGTACAACTCTGATTTCTACGACTACAAATTCTTGAGTGTGAACACAAATTCAAGTTTGTACGAGTAAAAACTGTTGAAATGCGTCACTGCCGTCACAGGTGGGTGTCGAACCTCGATTCCATTTAATGCGCATGTCACAGGTGAAAATGGCTAACCGACGGAGGCTTCTAGCCCAGGCTCAGCACAGGTAAAGTAAAAACGTGGTTATTCAACATTTTTCATACAATTTTACTACTTTGATAGCACTTTATAATGATATACATTTCTGCAACTCATAGACGGTTAGCCATTTTTCACCTGTGGTGCGCATTAAATGGAATCGAGGTTCGATTGCCTGTACGATTAGCCTGTGACGGCAGTGACGTCATTTCAACTGTTTTTCACACGTAAACTTGAATTCGTGTTCACACTCAAGAATTCGTGTCGTAGAAATCAGAGTTGTACTCGTGAATGTTTACAGTCATAGCTTCTAGAGTCACACTCACATAAAAACACATGTATGAAAACGTAATTTTGCTTGCCTATGTAATTTACGCACAAATGTATAAAAATACGAATATGAATATAAAAATACGAATATGAACACATAAAGTTATGCATACATCTTTTTGATAGTGTTCTTACTCCATATTTTTCTGGTTTCCTATTGTTGTGGAAGGGTATTTTTGGACTGAGCTGTGATCCTTGTGTCTCCTGATTGACCTTCTTAACCCATCACCAATGCACACACACCACAACATCTTATATACTCTCACATACAGTACACACATGTTTTTGTGCGTGTGTGTGTGTATGTGTTTTTTTGTGTGTGTGTGTTTTGCCTCACCTCAGGAAACTTGTGGCTAATTCCATTAGTGGGAGGAGAGAGTATGTAAATGAGGGGAGACAGCTGGTGGTGAGGGGAGGTTGATGGAGTGAGCCTGGGGGGCCACTGACACACTCAAACACACACTCATTACTACACTTTCACACATGTGAAGGCATCGTCTTCTTAACAATACTTTAGTAACTCAAACTAAACTTTATTGTATGTGTATGCATAGACACACAGCAGATTTCAGGTTTTAATTACAATGCACACTTAACATGGTGTTAATACAAATAACCCAAGGCTTTTGTTGGGTAGATAGTATGTAGCACAGAGCAGTCAGTAACTGTCGGCAGTGTCAAAGTCCATGCACTGGAAAAAAATGACCACATTAACACTGAACATATTTCATTGAGTAAATACATTTCTTTCAAAATGTAACAAGTTAGTAGTATA
>JABXJD010000012.1:5900000-5905000 GCA_013375575.1 Percina caprodes | reverse complement strand
TATTATTATTATTTAATTTCAAGTACTGAATATCTGTTATTACTTATGCATTACTTATTACGCTTTTGCAGACTTAAATACTAAGGTTTTAATTCAATTTGTTTAATATAGTCAGTCGTGAAGTGAAGGGGGCCGGCCTAGGGCATGAAACTCCAGGGCTGAAAATGAGACCCACTTTGGCCCTGCGTGCAACAGAAAACTCAGATTGGACAGATAGTCTAGCTAGATGTCTGGATTCACCCTGAAGAAATCTGAGGATCAGTTAACCATAGTCCTCTTTGCCAACACAAAGAAAGCGGAAGGTGACGGACATCCGGTCAAAATTAGGTACATCCAGCGGAATTTCCGGCAACACCTGGAAATTAAACGTTGTTAATATAGACTATCTGTAGCTTCAATCTAAATGCTGTACAAGTTCAATTTAACTAATGAGCACCCTGACACCTAATTATAAGAACACTTACTGTACTTTCATAGTGGGGAAACTTCTCAAAAAGAAGACCATAATCATTGTTCTTTCTTCTTAGTCTATTTTGTAAAAAAGAGTTAGACCTGCACTTTGTTAATTATGTTCCTGTTAGTTAGTCCTCTGTTGAAACCCGGTCGTGGGGCATGTGAGGGAGGGTGGGGGAACTGGGTGTGTGTTATGGAGTGTGGGAGGCAGAAAGAGGGGGGACACGCAGGACACAAGGGGAAGAGAGTTTGTCTTTGTCTCTGTAGGTCCCCCTGGGGGGATTGTGGGATAGTGGAGGTTAATGAATCTGATTGGCTGGTGGGAGTTTTTCTGCTGGTGCTGCGGTTTGCACACTCTCAGGTCTTCACTTTTTTATTTTGCTAAGTTTGGCTTCAACACAGCGCAGCATGAAGGACAGAGTGGCAGACAAAAAGTGTGCTAAATATTACTGAAGGTGTGGAATAGGCCAGCAAGTTGAATCAACACTGCAGACGTGTTGAATTACAGATGCAAAAACATACAGTTATGTGGATATTAATAGACATAAACTCACCTGCAGTGATGCAATAAAAAAAACTAAAATTGCATTTCTATGTTTTAGATGAAACCAGTGAAAATTATAGACATCATGTAAGTACCTCATGTTGTCGTTACATTAATATCTGCCCGAATCGGATCAATTTTGTGTCAACTTTGAAAGTTGGCCGCCCTTCAACTGACTACACCTTGATGAGCAAATATGCAGAATACCAATATTACATTGTTTGGTCAACACTGAATAACATTTTTGGAAAATGTTTATGCTCCATATTTTCTGACCAGCACCATTATGCCTTCAAGGTAAATATCCAGAAAACAATGACCAGCTTGTTGAGCTCTTAACAAAATCTTTATAAGTATATAAATAATCAAGTTATTTCCTGTAAAATAAATCAACATTTATACTGTAGATAATTGCACCACAGTGTTGCAAATTATCACAGATTCCTGTATGTGTGAGTGTAATTGGTTTTGAATTGTTCAATGCTTTGAACCTCTACTAATCTTGCCGGGACAACAACTAAGACAAGTTCTAACAGATCAAAGTTTGTGTATGTGTCTCAACATAGCTACATCTTGGTGTGTAAAGCTATGTGTCTGAACACACAAGTGCATACATTCATCCATGTCCATGTGTATGTGTGTGTCCCTCTTTGTGCGTGTGTAAAACTGTATGTGTGTGTGCGCTAATGAGAGTGGGGGGGAGCGGGCCGTCGCAGCAGTGCGTCCTCTGCTCTCCCGGCAGGTCACTAGCGACAGATGTTCTCAGCATATGTGGCGAATTAATTAGCCTCTAGTAAACAGAGGGGGCTGCCGCCATGAGCTGCCGGTCTGCGCTGCCGCCGAGCCGCAACGGGCCGCCTTTTGTCCAAATTCCTCTTTTCTCTCCATCCTCCTCTGGTAGATAGTTACAGGGAGCATCATTCTTTTTGATCAGTGGGTCCATAATGAGTTGGAGGCCACATGTCTGTTTGTGTGTGTGTGTGTGTGTGTGTGTGTGTGTGTGTGTGTGTGTGTGTGTGTGTATGTGGTGTGTGTTTCCATCGTTGCAGTGTGTATGTAACTGCATGCACATGTATGAGCATTCTGTGGATCAGCGTCTCTTGGGTTTGGAGCCAGACGAAGATCAGGGCTGTGTGTGTGTGTGTGTGTGTGTGCGTGTGTGTGTGTGTGTGTGTTTACGTCAGCACCCCATCATTTGGTCATGGCAGTGAGCCTGTTTTTGTGATGAGAGATCCCCTTGATGACCTAATTGGTTGATTGAGGTGCATCTCTGCGTGTGTGTGTGTGTGTGTGTGTGTGTGTGTGTGTGTGTGTGTGTGTGTGCCAGGGCCTCACATTCCCAGAACTGGGAATGTTTTCACAGCCTCAGAACAACTTGGCAGAGACTGGAAACACACTGAGAGCTGTTTGGATAATAACACACACACACACACACACACACACACACACACACACAAAGGGGTGCCACGCTGATTGACCTGGACTGTATGTGTAGCCCTTTAAAGAAAAGTAAATTGTTTTCTTATCACCAAGTATTTAGGCATATATACATCACACTTTAGGTACCATAACATCAGAATGTGAACCACTGATGACAGTAGTGGAGAGTTAACTCTGTATATGGGCATTCAAATGACATATTTAAATGTAAAATGCTTGCGGATATATTTCAAAATACAACTGGAATTTGTAAAGTCACGCATAAAACTTTTGATTGAATGGTATTTGTAAAAAGTCTACAGTCGATGATCAACAGGGTTTGTGTTAGAGCATGTTTTAGTGTGTGTGTGTGTGTGTGTGTGTGTGTGTTGCTGCAGTAATGAAGTTGTTAGTTAAAGTGGCCCCCACCCCTTGGGACTGGCTTAAGCTGTGTGTGATTGCTTAGGGATCGGGCAGATACACACACACTTATCATTATCCACACACACACATACACATATACTCAGAGTCATTACTCCATTACGCACATGGACTATTGATTTTCTGCCATCTTTCCATCAGGTGAGAGCTTGCCAGGGAATATGGGAATGAACGCCTGGCTAGGAAAATCAAACTGTCACTCCTCCCTTCCTCTCTTCATCCCTTCTCTCCTTCATTACAGACAGATGACAGGTCAAAGCTGCTGCCGTTCACTTTGTTGTTTTTCCTCCATCCGTCATCACTCAATCACTTCTTGCTCTCTTAAATCTTCATCCAACAAATCTTTGTGTCTTCATCTCTATCTGTCTAATCTTACTTTTCACTCTGTACCTCCAGCTTACTTTGTTGCCTCCTTTTCTCTCTTTTCTCTTTTATTGCTATTCTCTACCTCTCTTCTGTCTTTGCATGTCAATGCCTTCCTTTCTTTTCCTCCCTCGAAGTGATGGATTCAGTCCTCTGTTTTCTTTTCCCTTTTCCCCTATCCTCATCCCTCTTTCCTCAAGTCTCCAACACTCTGCACAATCAATCAGCTAGCCCTTCCTCCCTCCCTCCATCCATCCCTAAACCCCTTAGTCCCCTCTGTAGTCCCTCTTTCCCCAGATTTCTTCCGGTCTTCCCCCTCCCTTATTTCTCTCTACTTTCGCATTCCCTTCTTTCTCTTCTTATCTGTAGCTTGCTACACTCCCCCTGTATCATTCATCTCTTTGTAATCACTTATTTTCCTCCCTTTTCTCTTCTTCTACCCTAATTCCTCCCTCCCTTTCTTGGTATTTTTCTCCATTTCTCTGGTCAAGTTAAACATTTATGAACCACTTTTAACAAGATAAGTCTGCCTTAATCCTCTCCATGACCTCTCTGCCTCCCCTTCCTTTCCTTTCCCTGCCTTCCATATCCTCTCCTCCCATTTAAACTCCTCACCATGCCCTTTCTTCCATCTACCTCCTCAATCTCTTTTCTCTCTCCTTACTCCCTCTCTCGTCCCATGCTAAGCATTCCTCATCGCTTTATACTGTCCTCTCTCTCTCTCTTCACCTCCTGTCCTCCTCTTCTCCACTCCACACTTTGTCTCTCCCTTCCTTCACCTCCTGTGTCTCCTCCCTCCTCACCTCTCCTCCCTGAGAGGAGGATATGGGATCAGAGGATGTAATTCACTGACAAGGGTATCTATATTTAATATTAATGGGCGCATAGGAACCTTCACTCTCACACTCACACACACATATGGATACACACATGCTTGGTGCCAAATAAAGAGTGATCAGAGGCTGTGTAAGGTGCTGCGTTGTAGCCCCCAGGATAGACGCCTTGTGACACACACACACACACACACACACACACACACACACACACACACAGACCTACCTGCGTAGCGCTTGGCGCTCCAGGATGGATGTGGCATCATTAGGCAGAGGAGTGTGGCCATTCTCAGCAGAAACGGCCACGCCGGCGGTACACATCAATCTAGCACCGCACGCTCCCTCAGATACTGTCCCTTTCACACACACACACTCACAAACACAGAGAGAGGAAAAGCAACACGGGAGAGCGAGTGAGGGTTTTTTGTACAAACATATACTGGATACACACACATGCACACACACACTCCTTGGGCCTTGTAATGTATCTGGCGCTATCTCCCTCGCTCTGTCTTTCTTTCACACACACACACACACACACACACACACACACACACACACACACACACACACACACACACTTCCTTTGTCTAATTTATTTACTGTTGGAAAGTGCCACCAAGGAGAAAGGGACAGAGAAGGAGAACAATAGTGTTCATCTTCTTTTCTGCACTTGTCATTTTCTCTTTTCTTTACTTGCTTTGATATAACTTCTGAGTGTCACTGATTGATTAGTTCTTGTAGAGTAAGTGCAATCATACAGTAAATGTTCATGTGCATTTAACACATTGCACAATAAATAATCTTTGGAAATTATTCTAAATTAGTGAAAAGAATAGTGAATTAGGTTGAATGAAAGAAAGAAATGCTTTTTCTACAATACATCTAAATCTGCCACTTTCTGACCTGTTTGAACAAAATGACGCTAACTTTACTGTTTACTTATT